>JAQIXJ010001073.1:0-23933 GCA_034700185.1 Phthiracarus laevigatus | reverse complement strand
TAAAACGTTTTTTAATTATTGAGCGCTCCCTGTTGAACTTTTCAAAATTCGTCTTCAGCCAAAATGCTTAGAATAATATCCTCTATTTTAGAAAAAATTCTCAATCTAATCAAAAATGGGGCCGATTCCCTATGGAAGTTGGGAGATCCTCTTTACTTAAAGTACTCTATATAAAATGAAATGATGATGATAAACAAGGCATACAGTATATGTATTTATAAAATAACTTCCATATAACACGATAGCAGTGCAAAGGAAAAAATATTTATTTTATAAAGTTTTCAGTAACTTATTTTCAAAATCAACATATTTAGTGGATTCACTGTCTACTGATGAACATTTTTTTCTTAATTATGCTGAACGCGTTCACACGGTTAGCAGCGATCTTAGACTTACTGAGTTGTCATCAATTTATTCGTAATGAAAGCTAACGACGATTTCGGGCATATTCCCAATTAGTTTTTACGAATTGCGACAACATTTTCCAAAAAATCTATATTTCCATAAATTCTGAGCAAACTGTCAACAAATTAAATGGAAAACAATTATTATTTGTGCACTACATTTGCGATTAGAATACACGTAATTTGAACGGTAGATTAAATATATTAGGTATTGTACAGTATTTAGTCCACGAATTGTCGGGTAAAGTGCGGTATTTGTTGCCCGCAATGGTTGTGCCCATCGTTACTGCATATATCAGTTGCATTAAGTTATCTCAATTTGTCCCCAAAGCTGGTTCAACAGCTGTGTTTGATTTAATCTCTGCGTTGCATTACTTAAATATGTAGCGAAATATCCTAACAAATAAGTAAAGAAAGTAATTTGAGTATTATTCCCATGTTTTTTTTTTTGCTTTTCTCGTGTATAACACACTAACGAATTAATCTGTATATAAGTTTGAGACATTTATATATAGAGAGCTTTGTTTTGGATTATAGTGGCAATGGAATCCAGATGTGGTCTGTCTGTGTGCCCATATTTCCTTCCTTACATGTATGTTCTTTGCATCACCTCTTTTAATATATTTGCTAAAACTGGTGAAAAACTTGACGAATAACAGGAACGAAATCGTTAAACTTAACTCGTAAATACATTTAAATGATGCGATTTTTGTTGCGTACAGCTTTTACTCTCACTATAAGTTATACTCCCATAATTAAATTATTTCTATGGGTTTTAATTCGCATTTCTCATAAAAAAATTAAAAATCTCAGCACAAGTTTGTTTCACTCAAAATAAGAAGCTTATCAGTTCAATGAGAAGCGAATTAATTAGATTTCGATTACCAGTGCTATCTATGTATTTTCACTTTCAAAATATTTAACATATTTAAAAAAAAATCATATTACAAATTTTTGTTTACATTGATTATATGTAAATATGATGTTTGCAACTAATTTGTATGATAATCGCATTATTAATTTAAATAATTATAGCTATGAATGACAGTTACAGTAATACAGTATTAATATTTTTCATGTTAATAATGCATGACTCAATTGATCACAAACGATAAACAGAGCGAACAAAAGTCAATCATAAACAGTTACTTTTAAAATAATCACTATATTAGTGAATTATTCATTAGTTTATGTTTATTTTTTTACGAAAATATATGTCATTTTAAAATTCTAATCGCAAAAAAATACTAATCGGTTGTTATTTTTTGAATATTTATTTATAACAATACCGACTATTAATCAAAACTTTTTCGCCAAAAAAATGACTTGAAATACGTTCTATAAATTATTGACTTATTTAAAATAAGTTTAGCGTTTAAAAGCTAAAACTCAATTGAACTTTGCTTTTAGCTGTCATTCTTGTTTTTTTTAAGTTTTATAATTAACTCGTATAAAAAGCTTTAATTTATGTGCTGATGAACTCTATTTTTATTCCGTTCTCACACAAGTGCGTCAAGAAATAGACACAAATGAGGCGGAATTATCGAAATTAAGGGATCGACGAAACTCGATCGCCAAAGAAATCGAGACCAAAAATGAGCAATTGGTCAAACAAATTAGCGATATTACGTTAGCCGATAATGAGAGAGCGATTCTCTCCCACCAATTAGATGAGCTTAAAGTGCGCCAACAGAATACCACCGAACAACTTGTAACACAACATTTCAATTTATTTTTCTTATTTTTTTAAAGCAATGATTTATTTTGGCGTTTAATTGTAATGTTTAGGGTATTCAATGTCGTCACGCAATGCGAACAATTTTTTTTTTACATTTTCGAGACCCCATTCAATCGACTGTAATTCAGTTTCGACGAAAGCTGAAAAAAATTTAAATAACTATAATCAAAGTTGGGAGCGAATCGTTGAGTCGATTCTGCGTGCGGTTTGCAAATGTGCGAAAATGAAAAAAAATTGTTCTCTTCTTTCTTTTCTCATTAGAATTTTTCTCTCGTCCCCTCACTTGAAACCGAATTACGCGTGAGTTTAGGCATAATGAGCAGTGATTTAAAATATTTTTTTTGGAGACACAAAAAAATTATAATGATTTAGGGCTTAAATTTATGACCATAATTACTGATCCTAATCTGACGATGCTATCTTTAGGACGCCATTAACCAGAAGTTCAAGGATGAGACCGAAGCGTTTATCTCTAAAGCGTATAACTTTTGCCAGCGTTACGCTATTAATGGCGAATACTATAAAGAAAGAAAGCAAATAATTGGACAGATTTCGTCATTAGAAAAGAGATATTCGGAGATAGATTTAATTATGAAAAATAAGATCAAGGACTTTGAGTATTATAAATCAGTCGAAGCCGAGAAAAGCGCACTATTGAAGGATATTAGTGCGTTCGAGTCGAAGAATAAAGCATTGGCCACTGAGAACATGGGTCTCGATACCAAAATTTCGCGTTTAACCAACGAAATCGATGCGCTTCGAAACGCCCCAAATACTGATCCGCTGTTTCTTAGTTTAAAACGAAAAATTGAAGAGAAAGAACGCCAACGAACAGAAAATAGAAAACTCGAAACACAAAAGGAAACGAGCGTTGAACTTGAAGATACGAATAAAGCGAAATCGACGCGTGGACTCTCAACGCTTATCAATCGAAATTCTCAGTCAACACAAAATATTGAGCAAATTAATAATAGCCAACCATTGGAGAATAGAACCGAAAATAATAGCAATAAAGTGAGTTGTTTGGAAACCACCGGTAATAATAACAGTTTAAATTCCAAAGAACTGTTGTGGAAACAATACCAACAAAGACATCAACGTATTCTCCAACGAAAATAATGGCAACAATTGAATAGGAAAAAAAAAATTTTTTTTTGAAGAGACACTTCAATAATTATTTATCCAAAAAGTATTTCATTGCGCGTTTTTTTCTGTCAAATATAATGTTTCATATGGGAAGTTCGCTGATTTGGATAATTGCAACAAAACAAGCACACATTGTAATTATTTTTGGCGACAGACTTTTTTTAGCCGTAACACAGCGAACGAGAGAAACTACCGGTAGTTATTTTGTTGCTGTTTTTGCTGATAAATGTCGGACGGTTTTCCTTTTCTATGCACAAATAATAACTTGCGTTTTGTGTGTTGTAATTACAAACAACTTATTTTTATTTGCGTCATAACTTTCAAATTGATAGAATAAACATACAATATATAATAAAACAATATAAATGTATTCTTTTTCGTAACGTTTTTTTTTAAATTACAAAACAAATAAATCAATTTTCTTTAGCGAAATATTATTACATTTTCTGAAAACAATAAAAAATATTATAAATATATGGTTCATATATAATATATGTTACATATTTAATAAAAGGCACGGGAAAATAATGATATTTTCCATAAAATCTTAAGGCATTAAACTTTTTTTTGGAAAAAAATAAAAAGACTAGTTTATTTAATCCGGTCTCAACTGATATCACAGTTGCCTAATTCATAAGAGAGCGAACACATACATACACACACGCACGTCAACGTACAGTACCGTACAGTATATCATACTATTTATACAATGTTTATTTATTTTAGTTACTAATATATTTCAATTTAATATAATTTTTTTTGGGTGCAGTGTGTGTTGTAATCTAAATTAAGTTTAGATTATATCTCATTTTATGGTAAGTTAGGTTTTTAAGCTTTCAACTTGAAAAGCAATTTAGTTGTTGATTGATTAAGTTGTGAAACGATGTGAGACCACATAAACAACTGTGATCTTATAATACCTTAACGAATATGCGTTGGTTTTCCAACTAAAATCAACGATTGTTTTATAAGTCACATTTTTTAATACGTATACGCGAATGACTAGCAGTTTGTGTTCTTTTCAGTTTTTTTTGTTCAAACGTGGTTTTGTTATTCAAAATTTTGTTACATGATTTGTTCGTTTAATAACCCGCGCGTATTCGCACTCATTTTGGACATAATGCTGTGGATTATTGGCCCCACTTTCCTCACTACCACTCAATTTTGATGTATTATTCAGTTCCTTATTTGATTCAATATTTGCGTATTCGTTTTCAACATATTTCGCTGGGGATTTCGAATCCGCTTTCAGATCAACAATTTTCGAATAATGAGTGCTTTCTTTATTTATAGCGATATCTTTGGACTGCGTTTGATTGGTGACATCAATAAAGCCTACCTGTGCGTACGACAAGTCGTCGATAGAGTTGGTTTTATTATTGTCTAAATTATAAGCGATCGGCGATGAACTATTCGCAGAACTAGTAGAACTGGATCGCGCAGAAACGTGACGCTTATCTTTGCTATATTTAGGGTTCACTTGATTGCTTAGATTGCCGGTGAACATCATTTTTAGAACAGAGGTCAACTTCGAAACCGTTTGATTAACGGGAGGAGGACTCGGACAGAACGAGCTCTTACTGTTAAGTGGTTCATCGTTAGTATTTGAACTCTCATTACTCATTAGCTCTCCAGGTTCATCGTATAAGATTTCGTCGTCTTTAATCTCGCGATAAGTTCCTGTAGTCTCGTATTGATTCACCTCAGGTGGTAAACCAAGCATCTCTTCTCTGGTACCGAAAAGTGGTTCATCGGTAGACTCGGCTAATTTAGATTCTTTGCTCTTTCTTGGAGGCTTGTTTATTGGTGGTGAAGGCTTATGCTTCGAATCATTACTATTATTACTAGTATTATTCGCCATTGTATTGCTAGTGACGGTTGTGGTCGCAGTCGAAACTGATGTAACCCTCGTTAGCGCAGTCTTAGTAATCATTTGAGGACTTTTAGGTGGTTGTATAGAATGCCTTTTTGCCAATTCTGGCGGTTTAGTTGTTGATTGGGTTAATGGCATGTGTGCAGATGGAAAATATCCTGAACGGATTATACCAGAGGAAACTGGAGGCGAACCAGATGGAGGTAATGGTCTGGTTTCGTTGTTAAAATATGAATGGCTCTGATCCGATAACGATTCATTATTTTTCAACAATTGAGAGTTACTATTAAATGCGATATTATGCGCCGTATCATCAGTTAGATTACGCGATGCCTTTAGGCTATTGACATGAGTGGCGACTGCTTGGAAAATGGCATTTCCATCTTTTGTGATAAACGAAAATAAACCATCGCCAGACGCACATTTGCGACCAGCCTCTAACGAAAACCCATCCTTTGTGCAGCCATATCTGCGAATATGACGAAAAGGCCACGTGAATGATATCTTCCCATCTTCGGCTAACGATATACTAATAGACGTTATAATTAACGTATAGTAGCAGTCATTATTGCTTTTAAGACCGCAACGAATAGACGCATCAGAGTCTACCAGCTTTATTCTATATATATCCGGCGCATCCACCGACGAATATAATAAATTTTCTTCGCTTTGAATGTCTGATAGGTTATTGACTGTATTCATATTATGCATCGCGTTTTTCATGTTATTATTAAAATAATTTGCATTAGAATCAGGTGGAGAATTGGCAATCGTAGAACTGTTTCCATTACTATAATTGCTGAATGCGACTAATTGAAGACAATTTAGCCATTCTGTCATCTCTTGAAATGTGTCAGCAGAGAATAAGTGCAAGTTTTCTTTGGTCCGTATCTAATTATGTATTAAAAAAAGGGGGAGAAAGAAATGCTAGCCATTAACAATTTATGTGAGAAAATAAAATATGTAAGAATAAATAACAACACGGCTAACTTAAACTATGCTAATTGTATAACAATTATGTTTTAGCCAAAGCTTTCACTTCGCATATTAAACTCGCTGTTAGTATTCACCACATCAGCGGTTAGCAACTAACGATGAAAACTTAAAATAAACTCATTGTAAGCTAAGCAAACAGTGGTGATACTGTTACAGTAAAAGTAGGTACAGCTGTGGGCTCATTTCAAACATACATAAAAGAATCTGCACTTTTTTTCGTATGATTACAGCTAATTTCAAAGCGGCGCGACACTATTAACTCGGTATATGACCAAAAAAATTCCCAACACAACTGGTCTAATAAATAATTTTCCAAGTCATATACTGTACGATATATATATATATATAATAAGTGGCACAATAATCATTGTAAGAATGCGCAGGAAATACCTCCACTCATTATTAAAGCGACATTCCGTTCCCACATTATAAAAAAAAAGTTTTCATCGTTCACTAACTATACTTAAATAATAAAATTTAATAATAATAAAACGAACTATTAATGAGAGCACTACACTTAACTATTGTATACCAGCAGAAAAATCATGGCACTAGAATTAATATTAAAATATATTGATGGCATCGAAAAACAATCGCTCGATTATAGTGTATGTACGTAACAAAAATTGTCTATATTTTCAAAAATAAATATTATAATAGCAAATAAATGTGCATTTATTGTGCGATAAAACTGTAACAATAGGAACAAAATACCCTTTGGGTGCAAAACGCAAAATTGCAATGAACCTGATATGTAAATGAAGCTAAAGTATAACATTGTATAGAAATGCGTGATCGAACATATAAATTTTAGCGTTCCTAATAATAATAGGCTTTAAACGGTTATACAAAAATAATAATAATAATAAGCTTAACATATTCCTTAATTTTTCCCCTGAGGTCTAGTTGTAAAATAACTTTCAATAATAATACGAATAACACATAAAAATTTGAATTACTACAGTATTGGTAAATATAGTGTATATTAAAAAACATTAAAAGCGTGTTTAAGTACATTTAACATCATTATTTCAAAATTTTGCAATAATATTTTTTTTGGTTGAAATATAATAAATAAAGTTCATAGTCTTGAAAACTCAATTACATAGAAATCAATGAAAATAATTCAGAAATCATTAAGTTTAACGCGAAAAAAGTGGGACAGAAAAATATTGTTCTTTTAACTCAAAACTCTATTAAAGCAGTCTAAAAAAACAATCACTAAATCTCAGCAAATTTCTTTCGAAACAGAAAATGTTCACAAAAAAAACTGAGACAAAAGAAAATAATAAAAAAACATATAACGTATGATTAAAGTCGAGTAAGTTATACTTTAAATCGCATAATAATATAAAGTATTTTATAATTATAACTTACTTCGAATACGTTTGATTGCTGTTTCTGTGGCGAAGGCGATACTTTAAGACAATCGGTGAGTGGTATGATTCGTACGCATTTGTTTTGCTTCAAGAAATGGTCTTCGCTTTCAAACACTTCCAACCGCTGTATTCCTTGTCGCGATGCCTTATAAAGCACATAAAACCTTCGTTGCCATGATTTCTGAATTATTAAAAAAAACAATGAATAAGCGCATCAAACAAATGCATTGAAACAACAAAATAGAATTAAAAACAATACGATTTAAAGCGGACTCGAATGACCTGATAAATTGAAATTTTAAAAAATGTTTTCATTATATAATGTTATTTTAAAACTACAGATCTTAAATTAACCAATTTATTTATTTTTGTAACATAAGTGGATAACAAAAGCAAACAATACTTAAAAAAAACGTTAATGCGTTAAATTGAATACCTTTTGCTTAAGAAAGCCCTGCGGTGGTACATAAAGACTTCCGCACTTAAATACTTCTTCGCATTCCATTAGTATATCTGATGGCTAAACGGCTTTTATCGGCAATATATATATACAGCGGATTGCAGTCTACGAGCTATCAAATCAATTGAAGTTTAAATGTTTTTTTTCAAAAAAAAACCAAAATTACAACAACAAAAAAAGTTGTACAAAAAAGTTTTTTTTGACAAACGAAAAGATAAAATACAAAATTATAAACTAGATTACAAGTATGTGATGCATAAAAACTAGCAAAAAACACACACACAGAGAGATTTGCTAACTATAAAATCCAATATAATAAAAGTTTTATAACAGTTTGAGGTCACGTAATAAATAGTATGATCGCTGATGTATTGAGTAGTGAACGAAACATTACTGTAATCATTGAATATAGAATTACCTTTACATGAGAGCACAAATAAGGTCTCCTCTCTCACCACAGTTTTCATGTGCTACAACTGTAATCCCGTATGACAATCATTAGTGCACACACACGAGAAACAGAGAGATAGAAACACATCCTTTTTCGCCGAATATCATACCAAATAATGCAACCGTTTTCTGCGCTTTAAGCGACAAAAACGGATGCGAATACGATTTTTGCGAATAATAATGACGAATTATGTATTTATAAACACATCAAACTTATGGAAAAATAATATATTACGCGTTTATAAAACAAAACAAAATAATTATTAATTACGACACAACTGTATAAACTCTCTCTCGCTCTCTAAAGCAGTGATGAAGCACTGAATAGTTTTTGCCTTTTTTGATAAACGCTAAGCAATGCTCTGTTCACTGCTTTCGATTAAATGTTTACATACAGCCAACAACAGTGTACACCTCCTCATTCAAGTCAAACCCCTTAACTGTTATATTTCGATAGTTTTCATTGCAAATGGAAAGTTTGTGGAAATATTTCCCATGGGATGCATTGAGTTATAGCGCGCTAAACAAGTTTTTGGGTAATACTTTCGAAAACATGACGACAACTACAGTATAACGTCCATTACAATCCCATAACTAGTTTCCAATAATACTATTGGTTTGCGCTTACATTTAAATGTTTTAACCGCTGTTTACGTTTTAATGTAAATGTTTCTGTTTTAGTTACACTTTTGTGTATTTTGAAATTTTTATTATTATTTTTGCTCGTATTTTAAATGAAAAAGTAAATCCAATATATCCATATTAACGTATTCGCCACTATATTTCAATCGATAATGGATTTGATAGAACAGTTGAGAGTTCGAGATAACCAACAGTTGAGACAATTGATTGAAATGCATTTGTCGTTCATCATAGACATCGATCACTTCCATGCACTCCACTCAACCAATGCTAACGCCAACGCATCGCAAATATCCGCTAAAAAGAAGTTCAATTTTGCTATGAATGATACTCATAATAATACCGGTAATTAAAATGATAATTATATTTAAATTGTCGCGATGTATCGGTTTTTGATTGACTATAAGCCTAAGATATCACTCGCTATACGTATTGAATAACAGATAATAGCGGCACACGTTTAATAATAGACACAACGGTTTTGTGCGATTTTTCTCTTCACTAATCGTTTCTTTTTTGCGTTTTAATTATTTAGCGAATAATAAAGAGATGAACAGTATATTTGGTGCGCCACTCACTCATCAAGGAATTTGCGCCATTTATCAGTTAATTGAGTTTATATCCAAAGATCAGAGTAAGCGTTTCGTATTATCTATTGAAAAGTTTAATTATTATACCATAGAAGTACTAAAAGATTAATATATCATTTTTCGTTTGAATATAATAATTTTAATTACTCGTCGAATTTTCGTAATTAATTAATTATATATTTATTTAAGTATATAACGATTTACCGATTTTCGAGCGCTAATTTCGTGAAATATTTTATTAATAGATGTAATAATAGAAGGAATATTTCGAAAGAGTGGCAGCTCTTCACGACAGCTTGAATTACGAAACTTAATCTCTCAAGGAATTACGATACACTTTGAATCGAACCAATTCACTGTACACGACGCGTGCAGTGTATTGAAGATATTCTTATCCGAACTGCCGCAGCCATTGCTAACCGAATCCCATTTCGAAATACACTGCAAAATCGCTAATCTCTCGGAAACGGCGAACCCTTCCAACAAAGAGAAACGTTTGAAATCATTGCAGTTATTATTACTTCTAATGCCGGCCACTAATAGAAAATTGTTGCAGGATTTGCTGACAATGTTTCAGAAAATAATAAATAATACCGATTCAAATAAAATGAGTTCGCAAAGTCTTGCCATACTTTTCGCGCCAACCATTATTTTGCCAAAACATTTTTCGGATGTCGACATGAAAACGCATTTGAATGCGATAACGAATGCTCTGCTATTCATGATCGATAATAATCAATATATTTTTAACGCACCAAACGAACTAATTTTCGACATTAAAAAGCAGTTAAAAAACGCGAAAAACTCGCCGAACAGTGATTCGGTAGATGCTGTTTGCACGGCGTACACATTTTGCATTCCACAACGCGATCTTCAAACCGATTCGGCTGACTATACCGCCAAACAGGTGTGATCTCATATCGATTTTTTATCGTTATTTTACATTTTATTTTGTTGCTATAGTTAGCAGAATTATACGCATACGTTCAGAGCATACCTCAATCACGAACTCCGCAAAAAAAGAAATGGATTAAGAAGTTTAATAGAGAGAACGGCTCCGGAACTCCTTTGCTAAAGAAGGAAAATCTGGATTCTGGTAAAAAAATTAAATCATTCGGTGGTGTTTTGAAAGCGGGACAACAGTTTCTATTTGGCAGTTCACTCGAAAGTTCGAAGATTAATAATGAAAAAGAAAGTAATCTCAGCTCAAGCTCTCCATTACGAAAATCTCACGTTAAAAAACAATTATATAAAACCCAGGAGAATAAAGATAAATTAGATGTCGCATCAAATGGTAAATTTGTTCATTACTTAACAGACAATAACGAAAATAGTATTACCGGTACTAAGTTTAGTAAAACAGACAACAATGATATAACCGGTGCGTTACAACATAGCTTTGACGCATCGAATAAAAGACTGAAAACCTTATAACCTGAACTAACAAAAAAATTCACCGATGATATAATTATCATATTACCAAATGAGGTAATTTCAAAAATGAACTCATACTCTCGTTTTTCCCCGTATTAGCGTGAATTAAGTCATACATTATTTAAATGCCATTTTTATACCTTATTGCACAAACGAAAAAGTATTTTAATTATATTATTAACATAATTTTTCACTTTATTTATATTTGAATAGGTAGAAACTATACTGTAAAGATAAATGAGGTATTAAATGATAGATGATATTTTGCGGAATAAAAGTTAAAATTGTACTGTATATACCATTTTTAAAAATACAAATACCATTAAAACAAATGTACAAAATGACGATTAAGTCGTACAAACAGAGAAAATATGTGTAACGATTTTTTTAAATAAAAATTTTAACGTGTCTTACATTTAACTAATATATTTGATATATAACTGTATACTTATTTATCACAACAATTCGTTTATAATAATGAAACAATTAATGATTATTTTTTTGGATATCATGTGTTACGTGTTTCTAAATTAACGTCGTATCGCGCGATCGGCGGAGAATTACGATTATTGTACTCAAAATTATTGCCATTCGTTCGATAATAAGAGTTTAAGTTCGTTATGAAAGCCATTAAACAATTTCTGCAGCAAATTCGACGAATTACATCAATGGCCACGTTTCGAAATGACTTATTTAAAAGCCCATATAGAATGGGATTCCAAAATGAATTGCTGATTGCGATCCATGTGACCGTGAATTCGAAATTGGTTGGCACATCGATTTCCCAAACCGATGATATGAATTCGGTGAGAGTCCAGGGCACTATCGCTATAAGAAAACCCGCTGATATCGATCCCAACGTAATTAGACTTCTGTACGTTTTCTTTTTTTCTTTCATTACCTGAAAAATGTTCCGATATTATTAGCAACATAGACCATTCAATAAGATTAAACTTAACGTTACGAACAAAAAGTTTTTCGTAATTAAATTGAATCGAATCAGACTGAAACCGTTTGCGATTTAAGTTACTGGTAATTGAACTCAACTGAACTGACTGAAGGATTAGAAATGACTTATATTTATAAATATTAGCTTCAAGTCAAAATCCACTGTTTCTTCTGTAACGTATATTTGCACTAATAGTAACTTTACATACTTTTCTTTTAACTAATAGCGCGCATAATAGAGCAAAATAAATTAAAATTTCAATTCTGTTTAACTGTTGGAGTGAGCTTAAGAGATTTATTCCTGTGAGTGTCGTGTCTCTCGCATACAAATTCTTATTAAATGAATCTTATTTTCTAAATTTTCAATTTTTTTCTACGTATACATTTGAAAGTAGAATTTACATCTAAAACTTAAATTTACTGTTATCGGTTTAGATCTATAAATATTCACCTTTAGAGATAATTAGAGTATCATATGTGAGCAAATTACTGAATAAAAGCAAAAAAAAAAAATAATTTGTAATAATAAATAGATGCGATGATATCGTTTTATATATATTTTATAAATTAAAACAAAAATTAAATTTGTATGAATACACACTACTTCTTACGCATTCTGAAGAACGATATCGATTTTGCATTCAAGTTGATAACATTTGGGGCATTTCATTCTTTTTTAAATTATTCTTTACGCGTTAGAACATTCATTTTCAATTTTTATTTACAATTTAAAAATTCATTTTCAATTATTATTTGTGTTTCTCAATTCACCTCCGCATGTGTTGCTACAAATGGTTTATTAAAAAAATAACTGTTAAAAAAATTAAAAAAGCGCTTTGATTCTATTAAAATAATTTTTTCTTATGCCTCTAAAAACATTGAAATAAAAAATAACAAAACTACATTTTATAGGTCGACATTAAAAACTTCTATTTTAATTTTATAGTTTAATATATCTTTGTTTGTGCGTTATTTGTGCTAAATCTGGTTAAATACAGTAACTGTAAAAACAAAACTTATTTGAATATTATGGAATGAATCGGAATAACGAACGAAAAATTGAAAAAATCTAATGGGAATGTTTATTGACTAAATCAAATTAAGTTGCATTAATATCGACATACGCATTATACCGAGTAATAGGAAGACAGAGGAAACGTATACAAGAGAAAAACACCGAAACACTGAACCAATAAGTTTCGAAGCCATAATAACTTGCATAAAATATTTACTCGCGAATCTCTTAGTTTTTGTTATTTAATATTAATGTTATTCTGTCTTACGATTTTTGTTCGTTCATTAAATCGCTGCGAAAACAGAGCAAATGAAAAAATTGATCACAACTCTTAGCATGAAAACGTAAAAACAAGATGTTTTCCTATTTTAAGCTTATTATTACCAGACCATTACAAAAGGTTTTTCGATCTTAAGTTTTTCCTCAACAAAAACAAATTTATTGTAACCTACGGAACTACTGAATTTTTTACGGTAGCATTACTACTATTTCAAAATTTATGGTACTTTTTGTACTTTTTATGCTCAAGAGAACTCAGATTCGTATGGTTACGATGCAAATGGTTATGAAATTTGAGCGTAAGCTAATTCAAAGAATTCTTGCGCAACATTTTATTATAAGAAAATTTCAACCATTGATAAAATAGCTTTTCTTTATGATTATGTACATTATATGAGAGTATCTGTATTTTAATGACAAAATAAATAAAAATTAAATGTTGAATTATATTGACATTTCGATTTATGTAAACTGAATCTAAATTTTTAGAATTGGAATAAAAATTAAACTTTTTAAAGTTAGAGTTATTTGTGCAAATTTCCAACAAAAATTCACCAAATAAACGATATTATAACAATACTAATGTTAATTTACACTCATCATTCTATTTCAAGAACATAAACTATTTTGATTATTTTATTTTATCGCTACTCATAATCAAATTAATAATAATCGAAATCGGAAATAGAATTTGGAAAAAATAAAATCCGAATCTAAATTCAAAAAATTTGTTGCGACACGTAAACTGGCTTCAAAGCTATTCTATATTTAATACAGAGCATAAAAAAAGAAAAATTTTATTCCATTTTTCATAAAAAATCCCATTCGGCTCACGAGTTAGAATTGTATTTTGATTCAACAAAATTTTTGTCTTCTCTGGCAATAAAACCTTGAGACCTTCTGCAAATATTGATGCATACATTGTGTTTAAATTTATTTGAAAAAATTCTCTTTTTTTTAAATTTTACATTGGAATTTAAATATTGAATTAAATATTAAAAAATAAATTTTGAAACCCAAGTTATTGCGATTTTACTTTTATAGAAATTATACAATTTCAAGATTTGTCAAAAATGGGTGAAATTTTATCACCATTTCTAATAAACAGAGTTATAGTCGAAAGGGGTTTCACACTGAGCTGGCTTTTAGACAAACTGCGACAGGGGATAATAGTACGGTATTTGGTTTATAATAAATACTTTTAGGTGTTATTATAAATAATTATTTTATTTTTAGTTTATCAATATAAATTGTAATTTCTCATTAAGTTGTAATTTTAAAATGCAGGTTTTAATCTTTAATAAAGTACTAGGTTTCAGCCCGTTTCGCATGGATTATTAGTATTTATATAAATTGTGATGTATAGAATTTCCATGAGAGGTTGCCCACCCCCTCGAATGACCCCTCATTTAACTACGTTTTTTGAGCTGAGTTGAATGATACAGGTGTCGAAGGGAATTGTAAAAATATTTTTCACCCCTCCTGATTAAGGGGGTGCCAATCCTTTTGAAATCCCTTACTTGAACTCCTCTTTTTGAGCTGAGTCAATTGATGTAGGTGTCGAGTGGGTGGACATTAAGGAGGGGCGCATATAGTGCTAGTAAAACAGTATTTCTACCCCCATTTTTTAGGAGGGGTCTCTCGACCTCGAAACCCCCTATTTGACCTCCACGCTTCAAGCTGAATCCATTGAAATAGATGTTTAGAGGGTGGGCGTTGCGAAGGGGTGCGTATTATTTTATTTTAACAGTTTTTCCACCTCCATTTTTTCAGGAGGTGTCCCCTCTACCTCCAAACCCCCAACTTGCTCTCCACCCTTCAAGTTGAATCCAATGATATATGTGTTATGGGGGTGCAACCCCCAGGGGAGGAGCCTATAAAGGTTTCACAAACAGGCAAACAGACACATTTTGTTTTTTATATATATCTGATATTTCGACCACAATTTACCTCATCTAAGGATTTGTCCATCCTGAATTAATCAATATTCTTTATTAACAATCTGGGCTGTAACTATTATGACTTTTCAAATATTAACATGATTAGGATATTTAAAATTTCAATTTATTTTGCGGGTTTAGCTATTTAAGCCGTGAATTTTGATTGAAAAATTAATTAAAGTTTCATAAGTTTCATTAACGTGCACGAACTAATCCGTGGTTTAACCAAACCGTTGGCAACTTTAGTGATGATTACAAGATAAAATGCACTTTGCTTTTGGATATTAACCTATGCTATTTCCCATTAAAAAACTTTAAGTGAGAATTCGGATGTCAACCATCAAACAATGAGTAAACTTACAGTAATAATATTGACTTTATATAATAACGTTAATTCAAGCCTCTTATCCACTTAAAGTCAGTTGAAAGCATTGATTGCTAACAAAAAAAAAGTATTTATAATTCCATTAGTGTTACAATCTAACATTATCGCACTTTTAAAATCTTTGCTAAGTTATCTACTATGACGAACTCGATCAAATAAAGCTGGGAAATACAAAAGAAATTAAAATACTATTGATTGTTAGATTAAGATATAATAGCATCATGAGCTAACAAAATATTGGATGAATCAGAACATAGATTTTAGAGCAATTAATTAGCAACAAATTCATTTTTTTATTAAATCGAATAATTTGTTGCGAAATATAAGCTGAAATATATTTTCTATTTATTATTGATTAAATTCTATCATCAATCAAGGTTTAAAGAAGCGCTTAAAATAATGGGTTTATTTTCGTGGACCTGTGTTCAAATTTAAATTAAAGCGCATCGAACTTTTACGCAGAACTTTTTTATTAACTGTCTCGAAAATTTACTAATGTATTCATATATTTGTATTCATATTAATCCTAATGCTTAAGCACTTCAGAACTTATTAGGATTTTTAAAAATTATAAAACAAAAATTACAATTTATTTAATTATGCCTTAAATAAAATTGTATCTAACTAATAAACTTGTTAAACAATAAAAAAAATAAAAAAATTCGAAATTAGAATTTTGGCGAACAAAACTTTAATTACACAAAACTGGGCTTAAGCTGATCTTTAAGTCTGTGAGCACGAATTTGATTTAGTTACTGTCTTAACGTTTGTATACGAATATGAGCCATTTGTTATACATTTTTTGATATAAATTGGATATGAATTTAGGCATAGAATTAGAGAAGAGAATTAAGTATTTTATGTGTTAATTTAATAATAAAATTCATAGAATTTGGTTAAAAAAACTTTAAAAACTAATTGATGGTGATAGAAACTAGTAATAAAAATGACTCCAATAGTTGATTTTGATTCTTGAAAAGAATTGTTAAAAGAAGTTTATTAGTCACAAGAGTAGCAGGTATTAAGTGTGATAAGTAGAATCGTGATTAATACGCATTTATGTAAGTATAAGTGGAAAATGTATGGCATACGGAAAATATGTTAATTATTTAAAACAATAAAACCAAAATAAACGTGTGGAAACTATCGAATCGCGAGTTTCAGCATTAAATGTAATGTGATCCTAATATAATAAGACACATTGGTTTATAATCATAATATGTGTTTCATTACAATTCTATTCGTTTCTTGGAAATTAGAATTAGAAAAATCGCAGTCTAGTGAGGAATATGTGGGTGTAAGGAATAGGAATCGAAAATCTTAAGAAGTCGAGTTATAAACCATAAAGAGTTTTAAACATTTTTTGTAAAATAATGAAGGTTAGATTTTAAAAGGTTAAATTTCTTTTATGGTTTGTTTGGCTAGACTTATAGCATTAGTATCAGATTGATAGCCATTTATTGATCCAGATTTTATATAAAATGGAAAAATAAATGCCATATTTTTGATAAACTTAAAGTGCCTTTTCAATGCTTCAGCGAAGTTATTTATTTTGTAAAACTTGGAATTTTCTTTAGACAACCGTTAAATCAGTATGAGATCACTTACACTTTATATCATCCGCAAAATTACAGAATATTTCTGTTTAAAAGCAATGCAACCTTAAAAGTATTTTTAGTATTCGTTTACACCTGTATTTCGATATTATTTTGAAACAAATTAGTGGCATTTCAAAGTAAATGGGTTTTCTTAAAATAAACCGAGTAAAACAGTATTGAAAATAGTGGGAAATGTGAGAGAATTAGCATACCTTTCGCAAACTATCGAATCCTTGAATAGTGCTGTAAACATTTGGCGGCGAGTTTTGAATGTTGCGAATTTGTTTGTGCGCCACACGTAATATTGTAACGTAACAGTACACTAATATTATTGCCGGCGGAATAAAAAACAAGGCAGTGGCCGCTATTATGATAACCTTTTTCGCGTAAAATGGTTCGCAACTCATGAGACCGTCGGGATCGTAGTGATACTCGGCGTTCGGATATATTAGCACTGAGTACACTGAAAATGATATGAACCAAGACAGTGAAACCATCACATAACATACCTGCAATAAACAATTTGTCACCAATAAACTACATGTATATATCAAATAAAATAATAAAATCAAAGGACAGAACAGTAAATTAAAATAAATGCTGTTTTATCCAGTAATAAAACCTTAAATAATTACTAAAAATCTGCGACGTTATTAAATTTATTAGTAAAGATCATAGTTGTTTAAAACCCTATAGTTCTAGGGAGGCAGATATACAGTAAGATTCTTGAATCTCGTGTGGACTAATCTCATCGGATTTAAAAGATTTTTTTATAAAAATATTACAAACTTTGCAACCAAAAAATAAAATCAATCCTTAAATTGCTGTTTTGGAAATTACAGAATACTCTAGTGATCTCACTGAACTAAAATTATGAATATTTAATTTTTCTAATGTATGTACATTAATAAAATTAAAATTCTACGAAATTTTTATAAACAAAAAATTATATTTTTGATAAAATAAAATAAAATAAAATAAAATAAAATATCAAATATACAATAACCAAGTGGCACTTTATATAATATATTTATATAAAGGTTGGGAATTGGAGACAAAATCTACAATAAATTGGAATATTGAAGACACAAACGTAGATAAAATAGGATGCATTAAGACATTTTTTTTATTTACACATAAGGTGTTTCATTACCTTAGGTTAAACCTAAATAAATAAAGCATACAAAAATATGTTCATGAGAAATGATGAAAAATTTTAAAAATTATTAAGGGAGTTTGAAGACTCCTATTTAAATCAAAGAAACTCCAAGAAAATAAGGAGGATTGATTAGTCATTTACACTATTATCATTGAAATAATAGTACTGGGTAATTATTTAGTAAGTAAACATTATTGTATTTCCCGGCAGAATTTTAAGCGATTTAATAATTGCTCGTCGATTAAATTGACATTCAACCACCATCAGACGATTTACATATTTTAGATTAATTTGATAAATAAATCATAAATAAGTAAAAGTCGATTAAATTGACATTCAACCAACATCAGACGATTTACATATTTTAGATTAATTTGATAAATTAAAGGTTTACATGTACATATCAACATTGAAGCTAATAAAAAAATAAATGGCATAATATTATTTGCAACATTCTATTTATTTTTCATTAAAGGTGGAAGGTAGGTGTGCTTCCGTTTGCCCGAATTCTTATTGCCCGAAACACAAGTTTGACTCAAAATCTATGACTGTATTTAAAAATAAGGGGAACATTCTTAAAAGCAATATAATTCACAAACATTTTTGCAAATTTTATTAAAACCATATTGTTTAATTATATGATCATGATGGCAAATATATTCACTGTCAATTCAAATTATTTAAAATTCTTATTGGTTTTGCCTATTTTTTAATTTTTATTTTTCATTAAAATGTAAACTTATTAAATCTTAAAAAAATTTCAAAATTAGAATAATAATTTTGCCACAAAAAATATTTGCATAATCTCAAAAATTTTTAAATACAGCCATATATTTTTTAAGTCTAACTTGTGTTTCTGGCAAATGGAATTCGGGCAAAAAGAATTCAGGCAAAAGGATTTCGGGCAAATGGAATGTAATCGGAAGGTATGGTGATTTTTGACTTAGGTTGATGCGAGAGTAGACTATCCCAAGGTGTGGTGGGGTTAATCCCCTCAAAATTTTTTGAAATCCCAACCAAAATTTCAAGTTCAATTTTTTGGCTAATTATGAAAGAAGTTTTCACTAAACCTGCTGAGTTTTCCTGATTACTTTTAGATCAAAAATTAATTTCATCAAATTTTACGAGTTTTAAGCTTTCGAATGAAAATTTCTAAAAATAAAATTTGGTCCAAAGATGAAAAATTGTAGCTTATATAAGATGAGTTTTCACATCCCGTCGAGTTTTAAAATTTTGGAAATTAATGAGTCTCGAGTTATAATCTATTTTAATTGCTTTGTTATGAAATGTTTACTTAAGTTTAATTTTTTTTATCACTATAAATCGCTATACACAAAATTAAATTTCCAACCCATCTAAAAACACTACACTTTAATTTATTTGTGTTAAACCAATACAAGCTTTTAGAAAATTTCACTCTTTAAAATTAAGTGTATTCATTAAAGCCCAGAGAAAATTTTATTTTCTTATTTTAAAATATTGATTATAATATTGATAACCATTTTTAAGATATACTGTATATCCCCAAAATTCTCAGAACATTCGAACTAATCGCTAAAATAATTATTATATTTAATATTCCTTCATTTATTAATAATTTATACATTATACAGCTTTTTTGATAATTCAATTCTTTGAAATATTATTATTTTAATCAAAAAACACTGTTTATTCTGCCAGATCTTATGCTTATATAATAAAACTTATCGAAAGGGATTAACTATAAATGTTTCATTATTACAAACAGTGATTTGCTTATATTTTCATAATTAATGTTTACATTGCATTCATTTGATTAAATAAGCAAATTATAAGATAATAATTATATAGGAATAAAAATAAAATTAAAGCATCGATTTAGCCATAGATTTTGTGCCGAAAGAACAAAAATTATCGCTACAACTAATTGTTTGACGAAGAAAGCAAACAGTTTTTCCCAACTAAAAACAAATACTTTCAAAAAGATTAATTTTGTTACACAAAAGCACTCAAAACGCTACAATAATTCATTTGTAACCCACGGATCAAAAACTTGAGCAAATATTTGGCAAAAAAAATCCCCGATTTGTCTAAATGAGTTACCTTTCTCGTCATTAATGAGTGATATCGGAGAGGATGCACAATACAAATATATCTATCAATAGCGATACAGAGCAATGATAGCGTTGATTCGTGAAATAAAGCAGATATGAGTAGCGCTTCGATTGCGCAAACCGTCTGATTCCACGGCCAACAGCGATACAGCGACGAAATAAAACTAATTGGAGTGACAAGAGTACCAACGGCTAAATCGGTCAATGATAGCGAAGTCATTAAAATTTTCGGCAATTCTCTCAGATAACGGGAATAATTTTTACTATGGAGTACTAATATCATCAAAAGATTGAGTAGTATCACAGCGATCGTAATTAACATAATAACCGTTGCCTTAATGCAGTCTTCGATAGAAAGTGATTGATTTGGATCATTATGAACTGTCTTCGTTTCGTTCGTATTCCATGAACAGGCTCTTCCTTTGAACGGTAAGGGAGAGCTTTCCATCACCTCTGCTGTCAACTTAAAAACAGTGTACTACTTATCGCATCTTACTCTCTAACAGATTATTATACATTACGAACAGAATCTTTCATACGTGCTTCAAACACACAACCAAACAATATAACTTGTATAAACATAGAGCGAACCATACGCGAGAATAACAGAATCTCGTAGAATGCATGTGCGCTAACGCTTCCACTGATCTCAACACTAAACGTAACTATTTTTTTGGTTATAATAATCAATCTATTACTATGTTCGACGAAAAATTTTTACTCTACTCTGAGAGCTTTCGCCATCAGAAACGATGATGTAATCATCGCAGAGAAACAGGAGGTTCTATCGTAAAACACAACCAATTGCTTGCTAACATTAAGAAAACATATGGCTATGATTACTAGGTTTTGCTTCGATTCCTTACATTTATTAGCTGAACAGTAGTATACTCTTCGTACGTACTTAATTCGCTATCAACTTTAAGAATCCGAAACAAAGAGTCATCTATTCTAATAACAAGGTATAATAAAACAGTTTTATAAAACTAGAAAAAAATCATAGATAACTGTAAGCATTAGCCCTAAACTAAGTTTTATTAGCGGAGTTGCTATGAGACACATATTGATATATATGTACACACGAACCGAAAAGTTATTATTAGTTACGCGTACTCCTAATCAAGTTAATTATTCATCCTTATCTCGAAAATTTACATTTTCAAATGCAAATCATTCACTAAATTACAAGTGCTAAAATAAATAGGGGGAAAAACAGAGATTATATAATTTATATTTATTTAAGTTAAAAGCTTATACCAAATCTTACACAAAAATTAATTGAAATATAATTTCAAATGTTTGCATTTTATTATTTATTTTTTGCGTTTTTATATATAATTAGTATAAATAACAAATCTTATATTAACGTAAACCACGACTGACTAGTTTCTTGTTGTTTTGAGCTTTAAATTTATAATCAACTAAATGTTTAACGTTATAAAAAAAATGTTACAAATTGGTCATCTTTGGTGAGAATATATATATATTTATATATAAATTAACAAACATAGGAATTTCAAGGCGTAGGAGTTATGATCAATCTTGTCCTGCCGGCTGGTCTTCCGCGCGTTGTCAATAGTATCGGTTCGGTGTGATGAAACCTATTCGTAAATATTGCAAATGTTATGAAACTAATCCGATATTAAATGTTTGTTTTTCTATAATACCTTATCAAATCCTGAACGGTTTTAAAAGTCTGCAAAGAAAACAAAAATATTAAAAAACGTAATTACGAAAGTTGTTGAGAAAAATACGAGTCACGAGTAATGTCGACTTAAAATCTGTTTTGATTGCATTAAGGGTTTTGTCGACCAATGGAGGAGTTATTTTAGGCACACAAACATTTCTAAACCCTTCAAATAAGTACTGTAACTCAAAAAAAGCTTATTAACACTTAAACCATTAAGAATTATTAGAATATACTAAATGAATCATATGCTCTTAAATGTAAACTAATCTCATATAAGTTTAATAACAGCCAGAATTTGTAGCATAAACCGATCATCTGATGTTTGAAAAATGAGTGTAACATAAAAAAAATTAAATTACAATTTTATTAAAATTATTAAAAAAAAACCTTTTCTCTCGGTTTCTCCTTTCCGAGCGCGTACAGCGCATCCGGTCTTATCCTAATATTCAAGTGAAATACTCTTCCGGCATGAAAAATAGTTAACGTGTAC
This sequence comes from Phthiracarus laevigatus, assembly GCA_034700185.1. Classification (NCBI taxonomy): domain Eukaryota; kingdom Metazoa; phylum Arthropoda; class Arachnida; order Sarcoptiformes; family Phthiracaridae; genus Phthiracarus; species Phthiracarus laevigatus. Next base: position 1,224 of record JAQIXJ010001073.1, on the reverse strand, counting down.
GGATTACTCTTTCCAGCCCTTTTCGACTCTCTTACTAAATAAGCTCCATCTTCGTCTTGTGTCATTAACAGCGCCTCCGCATCTTCTCGTTCCACGTTATGAAACCATGAAAAATTTCGAAGCGGTTCGTTGTTGTTTGCCAATGACTGCAATTGAGGCAATGGAGGTAATGGACGCGCAGATATTCCTATCATTAACATAACGTTATTAAAGATATTTCCACTAAAATCAATACTTTTTAATATTATCCTTATAGTAAACTGCCTTATTAGCGGCCATTCATAGTTCTATAACTATTCGGTCAATAAAATTATTATAAAAATACATGTGAAAATCAGTTTGTGTTTTAATGGCCGGCTCGACATTTGATTGGCTTTAATCACTAATTTGCTTTTTAACAATAGACAAATAAACAAAAAAAAAACATAGATACTGTATATCATAACTAAGCCCAGGATATTTCTATCAGATAAATCGTATTTTTCGGTTGGAAAAAAAGTGAAAATCCGGTCAACTTTTAGGTTGAAATTTATTTATATATTTTAATTAAGAAATGTATCTTACTAAATTAAACATTTTAATGTTTTCATGTGTAAAATTGAGTATTTTATCGTAAAACATTTTATTTTAAAAAATTTTTGCGTCAATTTTTAATCCATGTTTTTCTTTAATGCGTCTCTTTTCTGAAATTTTTCATAATTTAAAGGAAAAGGGTAAACTCTTCCGATTTATGCTGCAATTTTTTGAAATTTTGTCCATAAGTTATGGGAGTAACAAAAACTAATAGGTTTTAACGGACAATGATAAAATGACACAGTATGCTATTCGGCTATAGATTCTTTTTTTAAATATTTTTACTATTGTTTTGAAATAAAACAGTTATTTTAATCACTTATAAAATTTGGAATTTTTTTTACTTTGTTGTTAGAATTCATTTTAAGATATTAATTAACATTAAAAAACAACAAAGATTATTCACATTTACGGTGAACTCATTAGTTTAGAGCCAGACGACACTCGAGTATTTCGATTACTTTACAGCAATCATTATCAATGGCTTAAATTACCATAATGTTTCAAACATTTTAATTGTATAAACTAATATACTATAACTTTTCCAATTTAATATAATATATTTCAAAAATAGAATACACATATTATAAGTTACATTACTCTCAATAATAAATATTTTTGACGTTATAGCTCATATTTAATAGTAATTAA
>JAQIXJ010001072.1:0-23950 GCA_034700185.1 Phthiracarus laevigatus | reverse complement strand
CCCTTAATTAGAATAAGAGTTTGGCAAAATCCCTTTATTAAAGTAAAGATCAATATCCCTTAATTAGAATAAGAGTGAGGACAGACAGACAGACGGACGGACAGACGGACGGACGGACAGACGGACAGATGGACAGACGGAAAGACGGACGAACATACCCAAATCCATATATCTGTCAAAGTCAGATAAAAAAGTTTAAATAGGGGCAAAACAGGGCTTAAATAGGTTTGTAAATGTCTAAAAATATGGCTAAATTGGCTTTAATATAGCTTTAACAGGGTTAAAATTGGGCCAGAAATGGTATAATCAGAGCAAATATGAGTATAATTTGGTGTCACGCGTTTTACTACTTAAACTTAAACACGTTATGAATCTCGCCTAATTGTATCTATAACACAATTTTGAAGTTCCTTCGTCGATAGCTATGTATAAATGAATAAAAATATACTTAATCTTTACTGAAGTACTATTCATAACAATGTTTTAAAGCACAAATAAATTTTTATCGAAACAAATATAAATAAAAGTTTTGTTTATTTACAATATAAATCAATAAATATAAGCCAACAATAGATTTAAAGTCAAAATGAGCGCATTACTATTGTTCATTATTTTTAGCTCATTTTTTAAAAGTCGAGCTATTGGATTTGACATGTCTGTCTGTGTTGAGTTTTCAACTTTTTTAATTTTTTTTCACTTTTCAATTTTTTCAATTTTTTTAATTTTTTGATTTTTTTAAATATTTTAATTTTTTTGATTTTTTTCAATTTTTCTATTTTTTTGGTTTTTAATTTTTATATAATTTAACAACAATATCATTAAAGATAGCTAATGTATGTAATAACAAAAATTAATATAGTTATGAATTTTTAAAAATAGTTTTAATACATTCTAATTTTTATAGTTGGAAATGTACGTGAGAGTGTGTTTTCTGAAATCTAGCTCAGTAGTGATTCAGGCTTCATAGACTGAACATCAACTTTTGTAAGGTAAGTCGTAGTTTTTACAACATTGCATTAAATATTTATTTCATAATTGTTTAATTTTAGTAATATCTAATATAAATATAGTTGTAATTTTTTTAAAATTATTTTAATGACTTCTAACTTTTCTGTTAGAAAACTACTTGAGAGAGTGTTGACAGAAATCTGGCTCAGTAGTGATTCAGACTTCATAGAGTGATCATTAACTTTTATTTTCAATTTATTAACATATTTCATTTTTCACAGATAACCAAATTTAACACAACTATTAATTTATATGAGTTCAAAACAAGATAAAAATAAGGAAAGATAGCGTAAATGGATAGAGAAGAAAAGAGCAAATGATGAGTGGCGCGAGAAGGAGAAAGAAATTGCTCAAGAACGTAAGGAACATAAACGGATGAATGAAGATTGGCGCGAGGAGGAAAAAGAAATGGATCGTATCATCAAAAAAGAAAAACGAATTGATAATTTGTATCGCTATAGTGAACAACAGAGGGATACTTTGGCTAATAGTACTAGATTAAATTATAAATACAATATTTTGTTTCAAACAAAGTTTTAGCAAATTCCATTAAATTAAGGATTTTATGATTAATAATAAAACTATTTATTAAAGATTTATTTTCAGTTCTTTATTATCAAACTAGGCATCATAGATTTTGTTGAATTTTAACTTTTTCAAATGTGTTTATTGATTGTTATTCAAGATATTTTAATTTTTATTGAATTCCCGTTCATTTTTTATTGTCGTTCTAACTTTATTTGTTTTTCTCACTATAGGTGGAAAACAATAAATAAACTTGCTGAGACCTCAAAACTTTAAATATTATTTCTACATTATTTAAATATGTTAATACAAAATGGGAATTATTTTCAAACGAAATTAGACGTTTAAATTATTTGTTTTCAATAATTTTTTATTAAACTAGGCATATCTAATGTTTCTAGTTAAAAGGTACATGAAAAATACATTTAAGTTAAAAAAGAAATTTGGGCTTTAACTACGTGCCAATATAGACTTATAATGCTTTTAAATAATAATTAATTATTTACTAAATTTGCTATTTAAAGTTTTTAATATACGTTAATTCATTTGATGTTTTTGATATGTAATTTTAATGGAAAATTAAATCAGGTATATTTTGGAAGACTACGAGTACCATAATACATTTTAGAAAAAATAGTTAATCGAAAGTTAATCAACACTTTTTATTTGTTTTAGAATTCCATACCAAACATATTTTTAAATTGAATTGTTTTATTCCATTTTTATTTTTTAGAGATTTATTTAAAAAAGTTTTAACAACGAATAAGCTCTAAAAATGTTTATATCATTATTTTGAATCATAAATGTAAACTAGGACTGTTTTTCTTCAGAAATTATAAGTTAAAAGTAATTAATTTTAAGATTTTTTAATTTAAAATAGACTTACTTATAAAATTTTAGAAAATTTACTTAAGTTATCAATCTATATTATTTTATAAAAATCTGATTTTTATATTTGTTATGCCGTAACTGCAAATATAAAGTTCAATTAAGGAACTTTTAACATTTTATATTAAAATTTTATTCAATTGTTTATATTAGGAATAATTTTTGTATCTAGAGATTAACAAGTGATTCTTATTTTAACTCATATCTTAGTAAATATGTAATTATAAATGCATAGATTGATGGGGATTTCAATCAAATTATAATGCATATGTAAGAAAACATACAGTTTTCTTCGATATGCAATTTAAATAATATAAACAATCAAAATCGTAATTTAATATTTCTATTATACATAATGAGATCAATATGATTGATTTGATTAATTAATTCAATAACCGTTTAAAAGAAAAATTAAATCGATCTATTTTTTAAATTTCTAATAAAATAAATTATGCATTTATTCGCATTAATTCCTATTTTTAAAATTAAAATGCGTTTTTGAGTTTAAATGTATATTATTAATTAATGTTCGGTTAAATTCTGTGGTGAATCGTTTTACAAAAAATTTGTTTAATTTATGAGATCCTATATTTCGTTATCAAAATTATATTCAATATCATTCAATGTGTTTATTAACGTTTCTAAAGTTTACAAGTTTTTTTGTACCCATGTTTTATCATGTACACTTATTCCCAATTCATGAGTTAGAGATTAATGAAAATAAAAAATTTTTAACGGTTTCTGATGTTTGAAAGTTGTGCCATGTTTTCATTTGATAAAACAACTTCCCATGTTTCTTCCAAACTCACAACTTCACCTATCTGAGTATCGAAAAAAGCTTGTGGGTGTAGTCGATTAAAATTACATGGAAGAGTTAAATAAAATGAATCCATTTTTAAAATTAAAATTTTATTTGAAATTTTACAATTTCACTGTCATTATTACAAGAAATATAACTTGAATTATAACCCTAACACTTAACAAAAGGTTGTTTAGTTAACTTGAATACTCTTCTTCTTATAATCTTTCACCAATATTTAAGTTATTTTTAACTTTTTGAAGTTGTTCTGGAAAATAATTTTGTGATGAGTCATCTGAAATTGAATACATTGATTTTTTTGGCCAAATTTTTATAGAGGTAATTTCATATATCTGATCAGTCCAGTAAGGATAATATTATTCATAAAATTATGTAAATATATATTTTTTTCTAACTAATGAATTTGGTGTTAATAGAACCTACGATCTTTTTTGTTTTAATTCTTTTTCAGATCGTTCTAAAATTATATTAAAAAATACAAACAACTTATAATGTTTATTAACTTCAGTATGTTTCATTTAAATGATCTATTTACTGAATTGTTGTATGCAGTTACTAAATCATTCAAAATATCCAAATATTTTCGTGAAACCTTTGAAGTAAAATATTTAAATATTCTAGATTTTAAAATTCTATTAAATCTTTCAACAACAGCGCATTTAATAACTTTGTTGTTACTAGTGAAATGGACGATATTTTCTTTTAGCATAAAGTTTTTAAAATATTGATTTTTTAATACGGGCCCTTGATCAGTTCGTAAAAACTTTGGTTTTCTTCCATAATCTAATTTTTTTTGAATGTGTCTTTTATTCAACTATTTGTTTTATTTAATAATGGTTGAACCCAAGCAAACTTAGAAATAACATCATTTACTATTAATATATAACGAAAGTTTGTATTTTGAACATAAAATTGATGCCTCGCACAACTATTTGATTTCTTGAATACGTTTTTCTAACCTGCTTATGCAAAGTATATGTAAGTTCTCCAGATAACCAATTTTTTACATCTATTAAAGTCATAATATTATCAATTATTTTAGCTTCTTGATACAATTTATTTGCACTTGAGAAACTTGCTGGATTTTATAGGTTATAAAAACTTGATTTTAAGTTTGTGTATTACTCATTTTCTTCTGTTTTTTTGATAGGAGGTTAATATTATTTTAATTATCTTCGATCTCTTTTTGTCTTTTATTATTTTTAATGACAGGATCAGTTTTTATGTTTTTTTCTGGAAAAATATTTGAATATGTTTGAGTTTCTTAATTATTGACTTTGTTTACTCTTAGATTGAATCATTTATAATTTTAACATTTTCGTTTTATTATCTTTATTTAATATAATTTCTGGTTATAATCCAGCAAGGTGTCACAATTTTATGAATGCTTTTTGACAAACTAGTTCTTTGGCGTCTTGTGTTGTTTTTAGTAATAAATTAATAATAATTGAATTTTCAATAATTACTCCATTTTCATTTTTTATACGCAAGTTATTATCTATTTGATCACCCTTTCCCAATTTAAGTAGAATTTTAAACTGATTTTTAAATTTTTCTAAATTTTGATGTGTTCTTATTTTTTTACAGTTTGTGTTCCAGTAGAAAAGATTTGCGTAGGCTTACTTCTTAAAAACTTTGCTGTTGAATTAGGTGATGAAATTAAAGTTGGAGGTGTTTCCATTTCAACTGGTGTAAGAACCATTTTTGAAACTTATAGGACTTATGCATAGCTGATTTTGTATACATTTACAATAAAAGGAAAAGTAAGCCAAACAAATGGAAATCCAAATTAATTAATGATGTCTATAAACATTGCATTGTTCAGATTTATGCTTTGAATAATATTGAAGGCATATTGAACAATAAAGGAAATAAAATTATTGATTGGCGATTTAGCGTAAAAACAGTTGAAGTGATTTTTAAGCTAAAACAATGCCAATTTTTTGCAATACATTGAGAAAAATATCAGGGTGACATTGTTGCTGATGTTTTTAAAAAATAATAGAATAAAGTATTATTAAATTATTTCAGCTAAATTAACATTTAAGAGTGAATATAACATTGAACATTCATATCAAGGTACTAAATTGAACATAATCAATATGAAAGAAACTAAGATAATCTGCTATTACAAAGAGCGTGTATTTTAATTGTACTTATTAACCGAAATTTAAACTGAAATTCTTAATATTATTACTAACTTAAATATTATAAATAAATACATTTATTTATAATTTGGTTTATCAATTGATTATTTTTTTAAAAAATTATAAATTTATAAGAAATTCATAGCTGTCAAAATCATACCTCACGGCTTTAAGTTAATTTGTGCCTATTTTAATTTAAAAATATTATTAATTTAACTAAAATTGTTTTTATAATTTATAATAAACTAATTAATAGTACACTTTTTCAGACAGATTGTAGATCTATCTAAGCAAGCTCATTTTTAATTTTTATAAACTTTTTTTAGAAGTAAAAGCTTATGGTTTTACAATATACACCCTTTGTCTGTGAAATTGTTTGTTTCAAATCTTTATTAGTTAAGGGAATTCATATAATTCTTATGCTAAAAATTGTAGTTGAGTTCTAGATAGTTGAATGTCCTTGTATTGTATTTAAATAGCTTTTGAATGTGGGAAAAATTTTGCTTAAAAACGATAAAGTTTTAAAATGTCCAAACATAAGAGAAAGTTATTTTTAATAGTACAAATTCAGGGGTTAAAATTGGTTAAATATAATCAGAAATGCGGCAAATATTGTTGAAACTGACACAATATCTGGTAATAGACGTGTAAATACGGACAAATATGAGTACATTTTAGCACCATGAGTCATGCTAATTAAATTAAATCACGTTAAGACAAGGGACCAAATGGGTTACAAGATTAGTAATACTGTGTACTCGCCGAAATCAATTAAAAGAATTAATAAAAATATATACTAAACACTGACTGAAGTACTATATATAACAATGTATTTAACAAAAAAAACTTAATAAATAATTAAAAGTTATGTATTAAAAATTTTAAAAAAACATTACGCATCAAATTTTTGGTGTCAAGATAGTGCACTTGATTATAGTTCACTTTTAGATTGCACTTGTCTAATTATTTAAAAAATATTTAAATCTGAGTGAACAATTTAAATTGTTCATTCTAATTTTTATAAACATTTTGCGCCAATTTGAGAATTATGTCTCGAATATATTAATCAATTTATAACTCATTAATTTAATTTACATTTATAAATTATTTAAAAGTTCTATATAATTTTATTCTTACACATAAAATGCTTAATAACTGCTATACTTTATGTACTAATAATCTAATTATAAAAATAGAGCGTCATAGATGTTTTATATTGGTATATAAATATGGGTTCAATTATAATTGAACTCATTGGAACTTATATCATCAATAAATTAATAAATAATTTCAAATTTAGACGAAATGATTACAAAATTGTCCGAATAGATTAATGAAAACTTTGTTAAAAATATACAGCGAAAAAAAAATTATAATCTTAATTATTGGTCACAGATCTTGTTTTGGCTTTGCTTCACAATTACTCAATTCATTGCATTATTAACATACCAGCTACTATTTATCAAATTTAATATTGTAGTTTGAATCATATTCATTTACGCTACATTTCTATCTTTCTTGATTTTGTATTTTACTTTAAATACTGCATCATCGATTATGTTTGAGGCGAATCAAATATCCAAAGTTCTAACAATACTATTTTAAAACCCGGAAAATATAATAGTTTGAATAGAAAAATCAATGTTATTATAAAATATTATAAGCCCACATTATATAGGCTAGTTAAGGCTAAATGTGTTTTCTTAAATAGTATTGTAATTTATGCTAGTTTTAACAAAAAAAAACAAGAACGAAGCATTCATAGAGAGCTCACTTTTTAAAAGGTTAATGCCCAATTTCGCAAGAGTTATATTAATTTTTTAGCCAAATTGCCAAAGCCCTTTATAAATATAAGACTGCTAACATAAAGGCGGACAAACGGTCAATGTCAAAATCATAAGCTTGCCTTTTTTTAATAGCGTGAGCTAAAAAGTGAAAAAAAATTAAATTATCATAACAATCCTAATCAATCAATTCTATATGTGATGATTAAATTAAATAATTGTATTAGGATATAGATAATTAATTAGAGTTAAAAAAATATAAAAAAATTATTCAATGCTTTTCAATTAAAAGACTTTCTAAATTTTAACTGTGCCATAAAAGTATTAATTTTATTTTCATAATGATTTGTTGTAAAGGTTGCTAAAACCTTTAATATTTTTGGACCCTAGATCATGTTTGTCACTATAGAGAAATAGATTTGTCTATTAAGATTTTTTTCTTAATGATTTTTCAGTGTAATGAGGAGGTAGAATTTAAAAATAAACCCAGCACATGTTCAAAGCTCTTCAGAGGATAGATTTTGGAAGCCCAAAATAAATTCATTAGAGAGCACGTTTGGGAGTCTACTTTGTTAAGTTAAGTGTTGTTTGATTTTCTGATACTTCAATGGAAAAATATTAAAAAGTTCTAGAAAAAGTTTAAACCACAAAGATCAAAATAATGCCGTTTATATATATAATACTTGAAAATACAAAAAAATTTTTGACCAATCAATAAGAATTAAGTTAAATAGCAAATAATTTTAGTATATTTTTAATATGTAATTTTTTGCATTAAAAGATAGCTAAAAAATTAAATTAGCTTAACTTATGAAAGAAGTTTGAATTCAAATGATCAAAATGTAATGTTCTGTATAATTTACTTGTACATAAAATTTTATTGCTCAAGTAAAAAATAATTTTACTTTTTATAAGAAAACAAACATTTCTTCCTTTTTCGATTTAGATACAAAAACATTAACAAATATTTGAATTTTCAAAAATATTTGATTTTGGATATAATATTTTTATAAATGAAACAACACAAATGTCTTTAACATTTGTTTTCGCCTAAAAGATTATTTAAAATATTAAGTATTTTTAAAAAAAACTTAATTTTAATTATTGATCTTATTTAAGATTTTTATTTCTTTTTTATCTGACTTTGACAGATATATGGACTTGGTTATGTCCGTCCGCCCGTCCGTCTGTCGGGTGCACACTCTTATTCTAATTAATGGATTTTGATCTTTACTCTAATAAAGGGATTTTCCCAATTTCTATTCTAATTAAGGGAATTTATCGATTTCTTATTCTAATAAAGGGATTTTACCAATTTCTTATTCTATTTAAGGTAATTTATCGATTTCTTATTCTAATAAAGGTATTTTGAGGTTAACAAGGTTAATAATTGCCACTAACTTGTATCAAAATGAACAAATGTATTCTCAAAATTGTTATTAAAAGTGTTAAAAAATGGCCAAAATTGTGTCAAATTAGGCAAATAAATGTCAAAAATTAGATTATATTTTCAGTGGCATCTGCTACTTTTTGACTTAAAAAAGTAATTTATAGCTTCAAAACGACAAAAAATGCCAAAGTACTGGAAAAATGGGCAAAATTAGGCAAAAAAGACAAAAACTAGAAATACAATGTGAGTGGTATCTGCCGCTGTAAGCTGTTAAAAAGAAAATTTATGTCTCAAAAAAAACAAAAATCTGGTTAAAACCCGCAAACTTTGTAAGAAATGGCCTAAACTTATGTTAAAAACTCAATGGCATCTGCCAAATTTTAGCGGTTTTTAATTGATTTTTATGCTGAAAATGTTTCAAAACGCAGGTTTAAAGTCAAAATTAATGTTAAAATAAGTAAATTTAATTCAAAACTTAATTGTCATCTGCCGCTAATGGAGCTGGTATAGTATTGAACACAAAATATTGAAATGGTTAGCGAGCGAAAGAAGTGAGCTAGCGACCATATACTAACAAAATTTAACTTTGCAAAGTCAGATATTATGACCATTTCGAGCTTGTTTAGTTTATCAAATAATTATACAACATTAAATATAATTTAAATAAATAAAATAAGATTAATAAATAAATTTTACAAAAGTTTTTCTAACAAAAATATTAAAAAAAATATCAAAAAGAATAAGAAACAAGAGTGAAAAACACAAATTATGGCTTACTGTTTTGTAAATAGTTTGTTATTTGAGCAAAATATGGATAAGATAATATGGGAAACTTGATGGGGAAAGCATACGAAAAAACCGATAACTTAATGGCAAATTTTCTATATGCAATTAAAATTATGAAATAACTAAAAATATTATTATAAGTTTGTCTATATACCATATAAAAAATATTGTAAAACTTATATTTTATCAAAAATTTTTTAAACAATAATGTCAATCTATTAATAATTGTTTACAATCAATTTTGTATATTTGAAAAGTTGTTGATAACATATTAATAATTCTTTTTCTATATGTAAGCGCTAGAATATAAGTATCTATTTTATTATGTCACAAGTTTGAGCCTTAATCTTTATTAAAAATTACTTAGTTCCAATGGTGTACACAGAGTCGGGTTTTTCCGAGATAAACCAATGTAAAGCATAGAATCTCCAATTGACTTAACGTTATAAATACAGATCAAATGTGATTAGTAGCTTTGATAAATGTGTTAACTTTTATTCTATTTTTAAAATTTGAATTTACAGATTGTCCTGTAATATTAAAGATTAATGTAAAACAATGCGTGTTGAAAAGTGGTATTATATTGTTGAAATGTAAGATCTTATTTTAGCGTCTTCTTACCAAAAATGTGTTACTCTTAAAGCACGGATAATTCAATCATGGAATTCGCTACTTCTCTAGTCACATCATTGTTAACTCACGTTGTTTATTTGAAATAAGTGTAATAATTGTATTAATAAAGTATCAACCTTATTTATTTAATAAGTATAATAAGCATTAGTTATCAAAAGTTTAGTAAAATCGTATGAATCCGATGTGACAAAATTCCGGTAAACCTTTATTGCATTGCTGTTATTTCAATATTTATATTTTTTATTCATCAAACTGAACAAAAAATTAAATACGCTTTCATTAGCGGGTTATTATGCTGCATGTGAAGTGATGATCGAAATACTAGAGTGCGTGCAATATTTGCATTCGCAAAATCCATCGATAATCCATCGCGACTTAAAACCCGAAAATATATTGCTAACAAATTTTGTTGGCCATAGATTCGTGAAATTAGCTGACTTTGGTTTATCTACGTTTCACGGGTTTGCAGACCAGTCGCCCACTATGTATTCGGGTACTAAAAACTATAGGGCGCCAGAAGTGAACACTTCTTCCAATTACACGACAAAAGCGGGTATTTTTAGTTTAGGCATTATAATGTAGGAATTATTTGGTATCGACTTTTCAAGGTATTTTTACAACATATTAAAACCCCGTTATTTTTTCCTTGATGTAACTCGTAATTCATTGATTCAAATATTTTCAGAGAAGTCGAGGATATTGATTCTGTGTTAGCGCCAAAATATAACTATGCGTTCGATTTAATCGTGCAAAAACTTCAATCAGTTATTCCTAATGTGCGACCGCATTGTTGCGAAATATTGCGAAATATCTATGGGGTTTAACAATAGACGATAAATCGTACTATGAGCTGGTCATGTCTATTACGAGTAACATGAATAATAATTATACTTTAGCAGATAATTTTGTTGAATTCTTCATTAATGGAAAATACAATGATGTGGTTTGAAGGTTATTTTTTTGTATAAACAATTAATTTTGTATTCATTTATATTTGTAAAAATTTAATCTCTTTTTTCGCTTAGTTTGTGTATTATTTTTGCCTTTTTCTTTTATAAGTTTATAAAATCTATAGTTTATTGCATTTTAAATGTTTTATAATTTAATTTTTGACGAAAACTAATGTATATATCTAAAACTACAAATCATATTTAGATATTATTATCGATAATAATCTAAAATAATTAAAAAGAGAAAATCTGTACAGAAAATCCTCGTAAAGTTATATTACGCGACTTATTGTGCTGAATCTCTATTAGATTTTTCGTTTCGAAGTCAACTGTAATTACGACTCGAGCATTTTCCGAAAAAAAGATATATGAAAAAGGAAATAACTAATAAAATCTTTAATTGTGAAAACGTTTATTAGACGCAATGTAAAGATTTTATGCAAATTTTTTAAACAATGTAAATGTTTAATAATATTAAAAGTGTCGTAATTCAAAATTTGCATAAACTGCTGTAAGTAGAAATTTTCCTTTTTTATGCGCTATACAGTATTGTAATAACGCGTCATAAATTAATTAACTTTATAGACTTTATAAAATTTATTGAAATTTTTCCTGTAATTATGAAAAGTGCACTGTAGTTTTCATTTCTATAAAATGTTTCATAACTCTAGACAAAAAACATTTGCATACTTTTGGCTACTATGTGTTCTGACATTATAAATATTTAATTAGAGCAAATCTTTTACCAAGCTATTATTCTTGGTTCAAATGCTTAAATTTTATTATTATAAGAAGAATTTTGTATATGTCCTTTAGAAATATTAGTTAATGTAAACTATTTTGTATTATTTTAAAATTAAGTTTAAGAGGGGGCATCAAAAACTAATTTTATTAAAATAACCTTATTTTATTTCATTAGAATAGCGTTTAAAGTTTTTTTGTCATTTTTATTATAAAACAGTATACGATGACATTCATTAAAGAAGCTAAAGCGACTCAAACGTATGTTATTCGAAGCATACCAAGAGTTTGTCGACAAACAATTTACTAGTTGTGATTACTCGCCAGAACAATTCATATATTAACTTAGTATTGAAATATTTGTTTATAATTATATCTATCATCAATATAAGATCGTTGAGACTTCAGAAGTAAATTTTAAGTTGTCCGGATTATTGCACATTGCTTGTTATTTTGTATTAAATGTTAAATATTAACGTATTCTTTTTATTATTTAAATTATTCTAAAAAAAGAAAATTCACAACTATTTATCGATTTCAACAGTTACTCTAGTTTTTATATTTGTAATTCCTTTGTTAAACCTGTTTTTTCTTTTTCTTTTTAAGGTAAATCTACCATAATTTGACATTTTATTTATTTCCTTAAAAATAGCTATTTTTTAAAACTAAATCTACAGCTTAATAATCAAAGTTTTATATTAATGACTAACAGTAATTCAAATCTAACAAAAACAAAATTCGATTATTTTTAATAAAAGTCAACATAAAGTAGACAAATCAAATAGTACTGATTTATAATAGTTTTGTTTTTACTATTTAGATCTTATATTTCCTATTTTAACATGTTTTTTGCATATTTTTAGCTGACTTTTTAAATCCGTGGGAAATAAATGCTTTTCAAAATAATATTTCCACCGACGTGTTTTATATAATTAAGTTTAAATGATATAATATTAATAGTTTTAAAATTTTAAAATTCAGACTTATTTTCACACATAAAAGAATATAAATATTGATTAGTGATAACTTTATTTTTTAAATAATTTTTCTTAAGTTTTGTTTTTTTTAAAAACTATTCTCCGATAAGATTGAATGAACAAAAGAGAAATATTAAATAAATATTTCATTAAAATAAGTTACACAATTTTTATACAATAACTGTTTAGCTTTTCAATTTATTTTAGTTTTTTATTTTAAATTACTTTTTATCTGAGCGAAGTAGAAATTAAATACTTTTTAATTCAAAGAAAATTTCATTTATTTTTTTTCTAAAGTATGCAAGATATTAAAACTATAGTATTCATACAACAGAAAACGATTGGATAGAAAAAAAGAGGATGAATAAAATGTAACTATAAATGACACATTATGGTCAGATAATTATTTTGCCCAAGCAATATCATTTGCGCCAATGGAAGGTAAGTGTCCGATTTCATTGTTTTGTGGGGTTTATGCAAATTAACTTTTGTTTCCTATTATCTACTGTGGTTTACCAAGGAAAAAATAGAACATTAGTTTCGCTAATAGTTGTAAGTGGGAGCTTCGCCACTTTGATCGAAGAAGCGGATAAATAGCAAAAATCTTTTTTATGTTAAAAGCAACGACAATTAGAACTGATTAAAAATCAAATATCAACACATTTACGGAAAACACAAAAATACAGAGAAAGTAATAGCTGGACAACTGCTTGGTAAAAGTATGTGGATAGTTTGTGCAAACAAGACGATTGTTATAAGTTTTTAAAAGTTAACATAGAATCTCCACCGTTTTGGCTAGCTAGAAAAAAAAGATTTTATCCATGAATCGCAAGTTTGGAATTCTAACAATGTTTTTCGATTAATCTGCAAATAAATGGAGTGTTACTCGATGAAACTTGATGGAGTGTTACTTGTAATTTTTATTAAAACAGAACGGAATATAGTAATTACATAAGATTTAATAGATTCATGTTACAAAGGTAAACGTGACCTGATAAGCAAATATCCAGTTACATGTGTTGGATACTTTGAAAAAAGACTTTTAAATTGAATTTTTATTCCAAACATTTGTCTTTCTATTGTTGACCAACTAACTTTATTACCCGATAATGCATGATAAAAGAATGAAATTATACCAATCTTCAAGTTTTTATACCTCTGGCATAAAACTCTTTCCACTGCATAATTACAAGCATCGCTGTGTAAAATCATTTCGCAAGTAGGGTCCGGATGTTCAATAATTACTGGATTACCAATAATTTCTTTAAACATAACGAAACATTTCTCTTCTTTTTCGGTACAAACGAAAGGTGTATTGTTTTTCGCAAAAATCATAAAGCCGTTTTATTGTATATTTTAACGAATAAAATTCATTTGCCAAGTTTAAGATACCACTCAATCTTATGATTTGTTTTTCGTTTTAGGTATTTTCATAGTTGGCATCATGTTTATTCTTTTCGAGTGTTTGCCCTCTCGATTTACAGTGAATCCTAACACCTTTTTTTCGTTTTCAAAAAGAATCACTGTTTCGGATTTATTCAATGTCTGCAATAATTGTTAGTTCAAAAAATTTTAAATGTAGCTTTTCAAATGTAGCTCATATTTCTCTTTATCGCTCAAGTTTTTGTAGTCTTTAGGGTTCACTAACAAATCGTCATAATAGTTAACTAGTTCATTCATTTTCATTTCTTTGTTCATTTCATTAGTTAAGCGTTTTAAATCTAATGATGA
Organism: Phthiracarus laevigatus; assembly: GCA_034700185.1. Taxonomy (NCBI): domain Eukaryota; kingdom Metazoa; phylum Arthropoda; class Arachnida; order Sarcoptiformes; family Phthiracaridae; genus Phthiracarus; species Phthiracarus laevigatus. The sequence goes on along the minus strand of JAQIXJ010001072.1, from coordinate 9,570 downwards.
TATTTTCATTACCATGGGTGCGCATAAATGTTCAAAATGTCCATTCTCCATATTTTCAAACAATGTCTAACATTTGTGATTAGCAAAGATTCGTATGGGTCAAATGATTTCTACTAAAAATAGAAACCGATTCCAAATAATATTATAAGATGATTCTTTAGTAATTTAGAGAAAGAAACGTGTATAATCTGTAAAGCTAGATCAGTGTCTTGAATCAAAACAACAATGAACATTGTAATGAAAAAAAGATGTGTCATCAGTATTAGTTGTTACGACATGCGTAGCATAATGTAGCTCAGCGTTAGCCAACAATAGATTTAAACTCAAAATGAGTGCATTACTAATGTTCATTCTTGTTTTAAATTCTAAATTAACAAATTTATTAAATAAATTATTTTCTACAACTTGTATTGCAAACATTTATTTAAAGTTTGAGATTAACTCAAATAAATATAAAAGTTTTATAGTTAAAAAGGTTTACATACATTAAAAAATTGAAATTTTATTGATTGTTTCTCTATTGTATTCTTTAATGTAATTTTTTACTTAAGAAAATAAACTTTGGATGAATTCGAACCAATAATATAAGATCAACCTTTGATCATGTGAATAGTTTAGATCAATAAATAAATTTAGAATTACAGTTTGTATTTCTCTTAAAAGGAACAATTACCTATTTTTAATATTAAAATTAAATTTAATAATATTAATGAAGTTATTGTTGAAAGCTTTATTTGAAAACTAATATATATTGTTAAAATAAATTTTAAAATAAAAACGTTTTTCAAAGTTTTAAATTTGTTGAGTAAAACTATAAATGATTCAGAATTTTTTTCGTAATCAAAATAATGGATTTATGCAAGCAAACCTATCAAATAAAACAAAATTAAATATCAATACAAACAAATAAAAAAATAAAATTTAATTATACATGTTATACAATACTAAATATCTGTATTTTAAGTTTAGAAATGCATACATATTAGTACTTTTTGAGAACTTAATTTTTGTTTTGATTAATTTATTTTTGTTTAACTTTTTTTTAAAAAAGGCGAGCTAATAGATTTGAATCTTTCTGTCTGTCTGTCCGTCCGTCCGTCTGTCCTTCAGTCAATCAGTCAGCAAGTTAGTCAGATGATCTAGCTTTCTTATCAACTTCAGAATCTATCCTTGAATAGATTTTCGTCAGAGAATTAACAGGCTTTAATGAGAATCAACACTTATAAAACAGAAATTTTGTAATTTCGCGACAAACTGCTCAGTGCGATATTCAGCTTATTTGTGAATCATTGAATCAACTTGAGATTTTCAAGTATATTGGGGCTATATTCTTTTGCGATGCACAATAGGACTATGAAATAGGAAGAGGAATTAGTGCGTCAGGTGCTGTCGATCCGTTATCTGTAAACTTGACATAGATAGAAGCTTTCTAGCCAAAAGGCAAAGCAATCAGTTTACAGCTCAATTTATGTCCCAACACTCACACAAGGACATGAAAGTTGAGTAATGATTGAAAGATTATGGTCTTGAGTACAAACGGCAGAAAATAAATTCTTTCTTCAGGTTGCTTGAGTAACTCGACTTGATAGGATAAGAAGTACAATCATCCGGTAGTATCTTGACATTTAGCCGCCTCTTTTTATAAAAGAAATATCGCAATTTCGATGGTTTGGACATGTACTGAGAATGCGACAAAAAACATTAGTATGTTAAACTTTTAATGCAACTCCAGTAATCAAAAGTCTAAGGTGAAAACTCAAAACCTCATGGAGATATTTAGTTATCAAAGTTGTGCGTATGTGCGTATGAAGCCTAAAAAATGCTCATTTTTTGAGAAAGAAATTAAATTTTTGGGATTCATTGTGAACAAATTTGGTAAACAGATTGATCCCGAACGCATTAAAATGATGTCGAATAATAGAGTTCCATCGTCTAAACGTCCAGTCCGTAGACTTTGTGGTATAATTTATTTTGTACGCGAATTTTATCCACTTAAGGATAATATGAAATCACTTTATGAACTATCAAAGAATAGCACTCGTGTCAAATGGACAGAAAAGGAGCAAAAATGTTTTGAAAAAATTAAAGAAGTTGTTTGTAATCCAGTAATACTTGAACATCCGGACCCTACTTGTAAGAAATTTATACAAAGCGATGCTTGTAATATTGCAGTGGGCGGAGTGCTATGCCCGAGACATAAAAACGGCAAATTTGGTGGCATATCCTTCTTCTATCATGCACTTTCAGGCAATGAAATTCGTAGAATAGAATAGAATGGTCGACAATAGAACGCGAATTATATGGTATTATTATAGCGATTAGAAAGTTAAGAAAAATTTTGATAGTAGAATTTTTAATTATTTACACTGATCACATGCCACTGGAAGTAATTAATAAATAAAAAGTTTCAACAAATGCACGAATTAATCGATGGTCAGCATTATTATCGGAAGTTAGTTTTGTGATTAAATATGTGAAAGGAAGTGATAACGGTATAGCGGATGCTATTTCACGTTTCAGATCAAAATTTAAAGATAACAGATAAGTCTAAAATAGATGAATATTCGAGCGTAATCTGAAAAAAAGTTTATAAATTAAAAAAACAAACACTATAATGATGAGATAGACTTGATTATTGAAACTAATATAGTAAACCTTTTCAAAGAAAAATCAGAAATTATTACTGATAGCGAATCTTATTGTATGAGCAACGTTAGTGATATACAAAATTTTGATGTGCAAGGATTTTTTGATGCACAAAATAGTGACAATTTTTGTGCACAAATAATTTCCAAATTATTAATGGGAGATAAGTCTTATGGTAAACTACACTATCGTTATAAATTGGATCAATTAAACAGACTTTATCATAAGCGTAAACACAAATCCAAAGTTAATGAAAATTATCAAGTAGTAGTACCCCGTGCTTTAGTTAACGGACTTCTAAAACTTAATCATACCGATTCTGGTCATCACGGATGTGATAAAACCGAAAAAGAACTTAATCGTAAATTATTTTGGCCGTTTATGAGACAAGAGATACGAGCCTTTATTAGCAATTGCCAAACATGCCAAAAAATAAAACCCAGAAATACAAAACCGTAAGGTATAGGTAAAGTTTAGTTTGGTTTGGATTAGTTTGGAACCATTTGATACAATAAAAATCTATTGTTTTGGCCCGTGTTCGAAGACAACTTAAGGCAATTTATATGTGATAACGGCAACAGACAGACTCACTCGTTATGTTACTATAAAAACTATACCTAATCAAAAGGCCGCAACAATAATTGAATTTTTGGAAGAGTTATCAACACGACATTCAGTGACAAAAAACATCATTAGTGATAGACATGCTAGTTTTATGTCAACAGTTTTTCAAACTTATTGTAAATCGATGCGAATTGTTCTTAAACCTACGAGGTCTTATAACCCAACTGCAGACGGTTGTGCTGAGAACTCGAACTATAAAGTAATTTTACAAATAAGAGCTTTTTGCGAAAACGGAAATAAAGACTGGGATAAAGTTTTGCCGATAGCTACACGATTTATCAACAACTCTATTAATATGACCACTAAATATTCACCATTTTTTCTACTGTTCGGGTATAATTCAAAAAATGCATTTGAGAGAAAGTTTCAATTGAAAAACATAAATGACACTGAGTTAGATAATGCGAATTTAATTTTATTAGAAAACGCTAGAATAGAAGCCCGTGATAATATTTTAATTCAAGAAGAAAAGTGGTGTAATCGTAAAAATGAAAATTCTATAGTGCCTACATTTGAAAAATTCGATATTTTTTGGCTAATTGACAAAACCATTGTTCATGGCGTACATCTTAAATATAAGGCTCCATACTAAGGCCCGTATATTATCGCGAAAATTGTAAATAAAGACAACTATAAAGTTATCAATTTTAATAAATGAAAACCGAAAGTCCGCACATTAAAAAGCTTTTTAGCAAAACCTTTCTATGGTTTGGAAACGCGGAAGTATGCACACAATGAGAATTTTATAGAAACTGGTAAATACGAACTTGAATATCCAGTGGAAAAATCCAGTTATAGTGTTTTTGATAATAAAGATTATAATAAGTGGAATTTGACACAAAATCTACTAAAGATAAGAGACTCAGTGACTAATCAGAAAGTCTATTAATGAAGAAAGTATTATCGACAAACAATTTTTGGATAATAATTTAAAAGTTATGGATAAATACGTAATGATAGTACATAAAAGTAATTTAATATAAATTAAGACCGCTATCAAAGAAGCTAAAACTTTATCCGTGAATAAAACAAAAAGAAAATTTACAACGAAAACATTTAAATTGAAAATGAAATCAAATGTAGATAAGATTGTAGATAACCGTGTTATTACACGCTTCGAGCGTCAGGTTAGGCCTAACCCGAAATACTATAATTTTATTTCCTAATTTTTGATCACATAACTAATTTATACTATCTTAGGAATCAATTATACATTTTATTATTTAGTCTGTAACATATTTACACATTTTATCATTTTTTACATAATTTTTTATTAACAAAATTTAGTCAATATATTTATTTATAAATTAATTTAGTCAATACATTCTTAAAATCAAATAAGATTTCATATTTTTATCATAATTTAAAGTATAGCAAAGCGTTTAAACGAGTGAAGCACAATTAATGACACGCTAATGCTAAAGCATAGGCGACCACATGCCGCTATGCATTAAGCATTGATTGAGTTCATAATAAGAAATAGGGGAGCGATATATATAAAGCATGTCTTAATGAACATTTTACACGCATATAATTAGTGCTTTAGTGGAAACCATTACACTTTTAATAATTTTTTTAATTAATTATAACGCATTATAATGCTACTATTATCGAAACTTTACAATTAGTTTTAACAGCAATAAAGCGATGATAAGATATAATTTCATATATATCATCATACTAAAACTAATGGAATAACTTCCATCAAATATTTTTACAATATTTGCTCAATTTTTATTACACGTAAAACCAGTTATGATTACATACTTTAAAAGAATTAAAATATTATTTCCAACATAAAATTACGGCTTTCCAACGCCTGTTTGTGCTAAATGAAATTTAGAAAAGCTAATAAGCGAACAAATTTGATGCACTTCACAACTAAAACGCATGTCTTTGTTTAAGTGTTAACCAAACCGCTTTTGGCAGTAAAATGCAGGTGAGAAACCTGTTATCTCCGCATTTCTATAAATTCCAACACAAATTGTGTACTGATTATAATGATTTATCATTTTGTTTAGTTTATTAGTGTTATGAAACATATAGTGAATTTACAATAATTATTTTTATTGTTGATTTACATTTTACTAATTATTGCAAGTTATTTTTATATATTTATAGTTTATTTAATTATAGTTTCTTCACTAAAATTATTATATGTGATGATAATGGGTTAACTGTGATTTGATTTTTCGAATTCAGTTCAGAATTTTTTTAATTCTTTTAGACAACTGTTTAGCACACACAAACGGTCATAAATTTATATTATTTTTTTAAATTTTTCTTGAATATTCATTTGTGTTTCACCGCTGAATCACAAGACCTATGAATATTTTTTTATAACAACTAGTTTCAACCAATTGTTGACCAGCTATGAACAATATAAAAGCGATGAGTGTTTATCGGAGAGTTTTTAAACTCTTTGTGTCTTTAGACTCTGAAAAATATTTAATAATTGAATTTCATATCAAAACTCGTAAAAAGTGCAAATTAATGAGTATAATTGAACGTATTATTCCGTATTTTCGTAAAAAATAAAACAATATTTTTGGTTTACGTAATCAACAGCAGAGCGCAGTAGTAAATACATTGTATAATAGCACATGTGATTTTGAGGCACATGTTTCAGAAGCGCTAATGTCTAACATTCGTGAAGTCACATTGATTACGATTTTAAGCGAGAAAGCATCACTAATTGAATACGATTTAGAAAATGAAATGGCGTTAAGTTGGGATCATATATACTTTAAATGGATGCATTTTTTCAATGAATGGAAAGTACAGCCAATTAAAGAAACGTTCTGTGAAAAGAATGGGCTGAAAATAAAACCTTTGATTCACAAACAGCGCACAACTTTCTTTTGATGGTTAAGGAATAAAGCCATTGGAGGCAGCGGTCGAACTAAAGATATGCGAAAGTTGGGAAAAGACAGTCACTCGAAAGTCCGCTATATTGATCAATAAATTTCGTATGACAACTGACGAAATTCCATCTTATAGCTATGATCGCACGTGTTATTTGAGAAGTGACAAAATGTATCCGTTAATTCCAGCACTAATTTTGGGCTAAATTGGTTATGTGTATTTTATCGACAATAATGCAGTCACTCGAGCGCTAAGTTGTATGGAAGTGTTTGGACGCGAATATGCAGTATATTCATCTGAGAATTACATGATTAGTATCATTCGTTATCTTAAGAATAAGGGATAACGTGTTACAGGTATCAAAACCTTCTTTAAAATAGGGACTAATTTATTAACAGTAATCGGAATAATCATACATTATAATGAGAAAGGAAAGGAGAAATGCATTGTTATACGTAATTATAATTATTATATTATACGTACTATGAGCGAAGCCATTGTTAATTATTATATGAGAGACAGAGGCTATTTAGTCCTTCATAGCGACATTGCAGACACAAAATTTAGTGCTATTTTCGAGCGAAACGAAACAAAGACTACTTCAAGCGCTAACACAACTATTAATGACAGACTTAAAGTTTCAAATATGACAGCCTTTATAATGAAAGCTATGGGCTTAATAGCCAGAATCAGCACATGCCATGACCCGGTTAAAATGGAAATGTTTGCTGAATTTGATTTGTCTAAACTCAAGACAGTATTTTATAATAATTGTATATTATTGGCTGAATCGTTGGAATAAAAACGTGCAATTATAATGCGAATAATCGTAGACTTTGTCGCACGGAGCGAAACCATTGGCCGATTAAAAGTCTTTAATCCCGAAATAGAGGAAAAGGTTGTACATAAAAATATTGCCGTTTAAATACCTGTCACCTATTATTTTCAAACTATCGCGAACACTATAATTTCCAGCTTTTACTTCTTCGACGGCTTCTTTAAGTAATTTGGTCACTCCTCTTTCAGCTTTATTTAAATAGTTAAGTATGTATTTGACGCAGCTGTAAGGGTCTATTATGAACTGTATGTCCATTTTCGCTCGATGTAACTTAAGAATTGTGCTGTTATAGTTATTTATGTTTGTGTCAGCTAAGCTTCTTCTAACAAAAACCTTTGGATGTTTAAGCTGCGATCTTAAAATTAGAATGTAATCTTTTAAAGAGATGCCAAAATATTTTAAAAAGGATGGAAAATCTTCAAAACATTGACTTGTCTTTAAGCTATCTTTCAGTTTTTTGAACGCAATATTAAGTCTATCATTGTTGTCGTTATAATCCAGCGGTTCAAGAATCATAGTGTGTGGAATTGGTAATTGCGGAAAATTGAAACGACACACTGTTTGATTACCCTTAATAGTAACCCTTGCTAGTAATGATTGTAATTCATTGTCCAAGTTGGAACTTTCTACAGTGATGTATTTGTCTATAAAATCGATGCAGTCATTATTTTCCCCTTTTTGGTAAATTGGAGTGTCTTTCATCCACAATAAACAATGCACATGTGGACTTCCACGATGTTGAAATTCGACGCGTAAATATGAATCAACAATTGGATTATCTTTGAAAGGTCCTTTAGAATGCTCGAGAACCCGAAATAGTTCTCTAATGCGTTTATCGAAATATCTCGCACAAGTTACTGGATCTCTGCCAATTAACTCGCATCTTTGTTGATAATCCAATTTCAATGCATCTTCTTCGTTAATGTCAATACCTCTGACCGTTTTCATTAAAATCACAATAAGTTCAATCCATTTAGTTTCTGCAGCTGAAAACGTCACAAACAGTGTAGGCAGTCCTAACTGTCGTATCATTGCTAAGACTTCACGTTTACGTTCTTGCCAATACACTGGAGATGATCGGTCGACTTTTAGAAACTTGTACCCGTCGTCAACTTTACAGAGACTATCCACAAATTCGTTGTTCAAAAGCTGACCGGCAGTAACTGATTGATTTCTACGTGTTTTTCGTAAATGTAGATTTATCTGTTCTGTTAGCATTTTGATTTGACGTTTCTTGTACATAAAAAATATTTTATCTGTTTTACAACTGCGCCTATCTTTATGACGGAGTTCCCATTTACATGTATCGACATATGATGCGTGGGAATAGTTTCGCTCGTATCCTCCGTAAATGGATGGGAAAGATAGTTCCTCGACAAACTTGTCTTTAAATAGCGACAGTGGATGATTACCTTCTCCAGGTGCAAACGCTATGGCCGTACTGTTATCATGCCATAACGTTGAGTTTGAAATCACATTATCTGGTTCATCCACTTCTTCCCATTCCATTTCATTTACAGTGTTATCAATTAATTTTTTATCTTCTTCATAAATAATAAAATCTTCAACTTCATTGTTGTGATTTGGAATCCATTCATCATTTATATTAATATTTTCAGCAATGTATAGCGGAGTTGTAATGAGATATTTCACAGCATTTAATATAATTGATGGGCGAACGGTTTCAAACTTATAATGTGTCTTATAAATCATTTTCCTTTTTAGCTTGATTTGGACAGTGTGGGTGTTGTCAAAAGATCGCGGAAGTATGCACACAGAGGTATTAACAGATACGGGTACGTTAACAACATTGCCTTGAAGCCCATATTGTTTGTCTATTCCTAGTGGTCTTATTTGCATAAACGGAATACGTGGCGATATCATACGTTCTTCAAGTGTCGTTAGGTTTTGTAGTTCATTTGGTAATTGTTTAAAAAGGAAACCATTTTTCGAACTAAGTTTTGGTACCTTGTTCTGAACTACATCCCGGTGGCACGTTTGGCAAAGCTTTATTTCTGTTGACATTGTTGGACAAACGTCATGTAAAAACTCGTGACTTACACCTTTCTTATTAAGTTTGCTTTTATTTGATTTTGTTATTGAAGAGGCAAACCAAAGACCGTTGCAACTGTCACAAATAACTGTGGGTCCGTTTTTAATATTGGCATCGTATTGTTTGCGAAGTTCTTCGAAACCAAAATTGTCATATATAGTAAGCCTTGACAACCTATGCGCACTTGTATCTCTTTTCTGTTCTTCGCGCCTCCTATCCGGATCTTGACGTGCTGTTATGTGCGCGATCGTATTTCTTTCCTGTTCTTCGCGCCTCCTATCCTGATCTTGACGTGCTGCTATGTGCGCGATCTTATCCCTTTCCTGTTCTTCGCGCCTCCTATCCGGATCTTGACGTGCTGTTATGTGCGCGATCGTATTTCTTTCCTGTTCTTCGAGCCTCCTATCGGGGTCTAGACGGGCTGATGTATGCGCGTTCGTATCCCTTTCTTGCTCTTCGCGCCTCCTATCCTGGTCTTGACGAGCTATTTTATGCGCGAGTTTGTCCTTTTCCTTCTCCTTTTTCCTATAATCTTCTCTCGCTC
>JAQIXJ010001071.1:0-23966 GCA_034700185.1 Phthiracarus laevigatus | reverse complement strand
AAATTTTGACGCGTTTATTTTAGTTTTGGTCGTTTTTGATTTAGTTCTGACATCCAAGACCACATGTGCGAAATTTTTGCAAAAGTTTTGACATACTTTAATTTACAATTGCAATTCACTGTATTTATTTTAAGTTTTAGTTTGATTAAAATTTAAATCTTTGCGACACGTTTTTGAAGAACTTCTGTTCTTCTCTCTTCAGTCACGTTATAAACAAAACTGATTGAGTTAACAAAGTTTGTTACTTAAGTTTTTAACTTTAAAACCCCAATACTTGCAATAAAGTCGTTCAAAGTGTAATTTATTACTTTTGAGTTCCGACAAAGTTACATCGATATCCTATAACCGTTTAACGTAATTAAGATTTACGTTTATTCAAACTAAAACTTAAAATGTATACTTGTTTTTAAAAAACACAAATCAAGTTTGGCTGACACGTGTGAGTATTATAGCAAAAAACCACCAAATATGACTTGATATTCCCAAAAATCATGTCTATTTACTACTTAATAGTCGCTTCGTCTTTATCTCTTCCTGTTATTCCGATCGTGTTCTTAAATATATAATTTTTACTGTTCATAAGTTATTAAAATACAGTAATGTGTAATGTATGTGCGCATATACGCATTGCAACAATTATACCAAAGCGCGCATATTTTTATTCGCATAGTAATTAATGCGAGTAAATTAAGTACACAAATGATTATGGAATAAAAATTAGTCGAACCCAATGAAATAAACTTCCGAAACATCCATTAGCCAATTCTCTGTGCGAAAATTTATAAAAAGGGAATTTAAACCCTACAGAATGCGGGAAGTTTATAAATTAAATGCAAGAGGTGAGCAAAAAAGAGTTGATTTTAGTTGTGATTGTTTTCATAAAATTGTTATGGGTTATCCGTTGTTAAAGCGAAATTTTTTTCCAGATATATATATATATGGCTATTTCCAGTTGTTAACCGACAGACCACTCGATACTGGTGCGACGCTAACCCTTATTTTGTCTTTGATGCAAATACCCAAAATTAATAGTTTGGTGGGGTATTTGGAACAAAGAATTATCTGCTTATATTTTTTTGGTTCAGTAAAAGCGCAAAATTATTTAAAAATGTTAAATGAATTTTTGTGGCCCGAATTTCGCCACAGTCCCTGAATTCAAGATGCAATTTATTAACATGACGGCGCACCATGGGATTACGAAATTGTTTGAAATTGGTTGTATGTAAAATTCGGTAATAAATGGATAGATCGGTGTGAGTTGATGTTTTGGTACCCGCAATCACCAAATTAAACCTTTCGATTTTTCCTATAAGGTTATAGCAATGGCAGGGTTTTTTCAAACCGCCCGCGCGAGCAATTGACCATCTCAAAGAAAACATTTGCCAACAAATAAATTCATTAAATCAAGAAAATTTAATTTTAGAAAATTTTTTAAAGTTTTATAAAAAGATTGCAACACATCGTAACTATAACAAAGGCTAACTAATAGAGTATTTAATTAAATAATTTAATGGTTTGCTTTAATTAATTTCGTTTTAGTTGAGAACTTTGTACTTAGTTTTTACTGTATTAAAACGTTTAAAATGAGATTTTATTGGTGTTTTGAGTTGCTATATATCCATTATCACCAATACGGTATATATTTTGCCATAAACTTCAATTTGTATTTGAAAATCAATAAATATTTTGTATTAAGGAACAACAGTTCCCATATATATTTTAATCATTTGATTGTGAAACATAACTAATAACAAAATTATTTAATCGACAATAAGTTTTTCATTATTTTATTACAAGTTGTTTTTCACGCATCAATTCAAATACAAATAATTTAAATGAAGATAACAAAATACAAGTTCATTATAAGACAACTTAAATCGAAGTAGTTTTCTAATTTTTCAAACTTTATCACAGAGAATACTTTTTAATGTATATAATGGATTTTCATTATAAATAATTTTGATAAGAAATAGAATTAATAATACTTATAATCATAAAATTTAGTTTAAAATCTTACTTTTGCTAATTTATGGTTTTTTTCGAATGAATATATAAATCATGACAAATTATGCAATAATAATCAGGTTCCTGAACGTAAGTATCTATGCATTAACCTCAGGAAAAGTGAGCTTTCTATGAATTTTCCATAAAGTATTTTGTATTTAATTTTTAAAATTTTGGATTAGGCGCACACCTATTAAACCTTCTAACATTTTTAAAATCTTTAACCTTTAAAAAACAATAAAATTTCTATAATACTTTACTAACTCTTTAAATCTAAACTCTGATCTAAACTTTAGAGCTGAACAAATTAATACGTCATATAAAACTTAGTAAGAAAAGCAATAAATTCGATGAAATTTTCAGAAAATTAAATGTCAAACTATTTCTTAAGGCAAAAACAGTAATAATAAACCTATAAAATAAATAAAAACGTATATAATCTTACGAAATAAGAGCACGTTTGTTTTTTTTATTAAAACATTTTCAATTGCTTAAAAGATATCGATTATATATCAATTTAAAGTTAAGATCTTTGAAATTTCGTAAGATACATATCAACGTAACATCCGATAGCGGTTAAACAAAAATGAAAATCGTTACGCTTTTAAATACCGTAGAAAAGGTAGCGTTAACAGCGTTAATCAGCAGCAGAAAACCTGAACACATTTGGTTTTAACGAAAATTGTTGGAACAGTTCAACGGTTGTGTGTTTTGGATAAGATTTAAACTCAATTATCATACAGGATACTATGTAACAGTTGCCCATACTTTGCATTTTTTCAACTGTTTAGAACACAATGCTTATAAATAAGTGCTTTTCAATTGAATATGAAGCCATTATTGGCACGCATTTCTCAAAACATTAAATTAAACTAATATATAATTAGTTCCACTAAAGCACGTCAACAAAAATTCTCAGCTTTTGAATCTTAAAATAGATAAACAATTTACAGTTCACTTTCTGAATATAAAGAATATAAAAGTTATTAAAAAAAACAAAAGTTGCCTCATTGTAAGATAAACAATGTTTTAATTAAAATTTTTATTATACAAATAATGTTTTGTTACCGAAAATGTTAAAGCTATATCAATTAGAAAAAAGCTGTAATAAAATTCTCAAACTAAAATGGATTTTTTATGAACATAGCCATTACTTTTGTTATCGTAACAATAACTTACGATTGGGATTGTCATCAGCGATATTATTTTTTTAACTGTAATTTAACACTAATGGGTTTTTAAAAAAAATTAAGTACAACATAATAGTATCAAATCGAAGTAATTAAAAACTATAATTGACTGAAATTAATTGTTAATTTAGTCTATCAAATAATCGGCTCATATTTTAAAACCGTATCCTTTGTTTTAATTCAATGACACGTATTATTGCGACGGTTTTCCAATAACAACTTTATTGCATAACAATATTACATGAATTCGTATTTTCGAGTCACTAACTTTGCTGTTATATATAGAAATCTTTCTAGTAAATAACGCAATTCTTCTGAAAATCGCACGAATTAACGTTAGTAGACTTCAGCTTTTGGCCAAAGCGACCGCCGTATCGAACCCTAAATGAACAACCAAATTATAAATTAATATCAATAAAATTGAATGTTAAAATATCGATGCATGCATTCATTCGTGCACTACTGATTCAAATAAAAATTTTCCCTTTAAAAATAATTCTTAGTACATAAAAAAAATTGATATATGTATATATGGGCAATAAAATGCTGAGCTTATGATCCAACTTTAATCGCCTGAATGTTAACTGTGAAATTGCTTTTGTTCTAACATTTTTTAAGCCTAAAGGTCATTTTAGATTAAACAAATATAATCAACTATTTTTAACTGGGTTACTTTAAAAAACCGATACACGTAATTCTGATATTATCTACTTTTATGACATATTTATTGTTTTTGAAAATCTATAATCCTATTATTACGAATAATTGACAAAAATTGTCGCAATATTAAAACAAGTTATCGAATGACGTAAGGAATTAATTTAATACTTAAGTAAAAGAAAAAAACCGTTTTCTTACATAAAAATTGATTTAATAGAGAAATAAAAGAAATCCTGTTTGGAAACTCAGGGCTTTTTTACAGATTTGGTAATCTAATGCATTCATTTCGAAATGAGCTAAAATTTATGAATAACAAAATAGAAATGCATAGAAAAAAGCTTAAATAGCGCACTCGGAAAAACATATTTTGATGATTTTATGTGATAGCATTGTAATATATTTCATTTTAAAAAAATACTATTTCGATTGAATGAATGAAAAAACCGGAATCAATATTTTTTTAAATTTATTGTCTAAAAATTTCTATACCAAACAGTTTGTTGGCGATCCCCTGGGCATGCGGTAGTAAATAATGAGCGTTGGAATGATAATAAGAAAAGATATGACTTAAGACTTACGTTACTACATATGAGCAAAAATTTTCCATCTATTTTTGTTATTGGTATAACTTTTAGAGTCCAATAATCAAATATATATCTGTGTGTCTTATACGCTGAAAAATGTAAGTTAATCTATTTCCAAGTAATGTAAGGGTACTTATTAATGCTTCTGAATATGACATCTTTATTAACATAAACTAATAAACTAAAATCAGTCAACATCTATACAGTATTATAGATATGCGTATAGACTAAAAACAAAATTTTCGTTTTCTTCGTCAATTTTTTTCTTTATCTTTATCTTTTTGCTTTATTTTTGTTTTCTTTAATGTCTAATATTTTATGATCAGAGAAGTTCGCTCAAAAAAGTTACATAACTCATAAAAAAGTTTGTGACGTTCTTAAGCTCATCAACATGTAATATATATTTCTGACATTAAATTTTTCTATCCCTTAATTAAGAGATTATTACTTATGTGTTAAAATATAACTAACGCCGAGCGATGCTACAAATGAAGAACATTTTGGCTTCTTGTCATAAAATAATTCGATCGATAAGAGTCACAATATTCAATTCATTAACGACTAAGTGGTGCTTTGCATTCCTTAATACACAACACAATAGTTTTTTTATGGTGTTCTTGCACACGATATTTAGATTACAGCCAATTTGTTTTACGCAATGGTGCTATTTATTGTTATGTAAGTTAAAAATATAAATGCGATGGTCGGGATAAAAGTGCATTTACGAAGAATGAGACGAAGGGCAAAGAGAAAGTTCAAGATCAGTTTGAACAGAAAAAACTCTTCAATACATACTGTATACGTATCGCAAAGTAACTTCGTTTTTTTAAAATAACATTATTTCGCTTTACGGTTAGTTTAATAATTTAGATTTAATGGTTGCGTTTATCAAACCCAAACCAAACATAATATAATATGACAAGACTTTATTAAAGCAACACATACTGCGCGAGCTATCAAAAGCGGCCGTGCAATGCATGCCAATAAATGCACTGTTATATTGGTTTTATTTCTCTATTGAATTAACTTAAATTAGTTTATGTGCGATTCGAATGGTGGCCTAAAAAGGGTCTCTTCTAAGACTATTACCCTAAACAAAGACTTATGCGAACAGGAAATGCAATTTCCTTCCGATTTCGCATTATACGTTATATTCAATTTAAAGAGACCCAAACTCGCTAAATTGAAACAAAAATTAATCGATTTTTAAAGACTACTTTTATTTAATAATGTGTGCGCAAAATACTTTTTTTTAAATAAATTATTTAGAAAATATATCTATGAAAATACAATTTATAATCGAACTAAAACTACCAACAAGACTTACCCATCATATATCATAAAATACGGTATCTTTATTACGGTATATAAACTAACATTTTTTATTAATAAGGTTTTTACTAAAAAAAAACATTTTTTTCCAAAATGCGAAATAATAAAAATATAATAAATTAAACTAAAAATTTTTTTCAATTTATAATTTTTATAATATATATATATAATATATATTTATGGTTTATTAATATATACTATTAATAATAATAATACGAGATTTGTTTGTATACTGTATATGGTTATGTATGAATATGTTATTTACAATTTAGTGGAGAGTGTATTATGACGCCCAAGCGATAAACTTTTAATTGATGCGCTGTAATAAACGGTGGCCTTTAATCGATATGTTTGCTGGCGATTGAGTCTTCGTTTACGGCTAAAGCAGCCAAATAAGTATTTATTGAAATGAGATCGAAATTTGCCGC
Organism: Phthiracarus laevigatus; assembly: GCA_034700185.1. Lineage (NCBI taxonomy): Eukaryota > Metazoa > Arthropoda > Arachnida > Sarcoptiformes > Phthiracaridae > Phthiracarus > Phthiracarus laevigatus. The sequence continues at coordinate 17,768 of JAQIXJ010001071.1, read as the reverse complement.
TTATTAGGAAGAGCTTTAATTTAACGAAAAAATAATTAGCTATTTATTTTAATGTTTTGCCGTATTAACTAATTTATAATTGATGCTTACCGTTACTGGATTGAGACAGCTGTTAGTAAACGATAAACAGTATCCTAATAAACAAGAATGAATACAATTATAAACATATATTATTTCTTATCTGTTTCAGCTTAAGTTTAGTTTTAGCGAATCGCTAAGCTTTCTAATAGCAAAGAAAAAATTTTCTATTAAAACGTTCAAAGAGGTTTTATTTTCTTCTAAATGGGTTTTTTTATTTTAGTTTTCGCTCCTTATTTGTTTCATTCTTTTTTCACCGTTATATACTTATAAGCTGTTTTGCGAGACGAATGGGAAAAATGTAATTTTTTAATTCCGTTATTTCTTTTATATCGGGTTAAAGTACTTATAATAAGCTATAAGTCTCCTTTGGCGTCACATTGCGAGAAAGCAAAAAGCATTTTAATTTTTTTCCCGGAAACTTAGAAAAATAAAAGAATATTTTTAAAAAATTTTTGTTTGACGTCAGTTTTTTAAGTAATCTTATTTCGCAACAAAAAATATACTTATTGATTTGTTTCTTCGGATATGGATATGTCTTAACAACAAGCAAAATTACTCAAATGGAAGTATAAAGTCCTACTGATACATATAATTATCTTACTATTCAATGAATAAGGTAATGACACAATGGGCTAAATAAACAATAAATAATAATTTATTAAGTGGTTGTCAAGAGTGCAACATATTATCATCGCGAGTACACACACACCACTCGCAATAACTTAAATAAAACTTAAGTAACGTTTTATTTATACGATATCTTAGCGCTTAGTGCTGAATATATTACGTTTCCTGCAATTTTTCAGTGGAGAAAACGGCTATACATTATCCGCATAATTAAATATTTATTTAAAATGACGCGAATAATATATTGCAGGGAAGAGCAAAGACGTAGTTAACGCAGAATTATAATAATGTAAAAATAGTAAAATAGGTGCGAAAAAACAGCAGTTTGGAACTTTAGACGCAGACACGATCAAAAAAGATTTATTTGCACAAAACTCATCTTAAGCGCTAATAAATTGCGTGCTTTGTTTCTTTTTTATATTTTATATATATATATATATTTATTGTTTTATTAGTTGTTTTCTACATCATTAAAACATCGTTTTATCTCAAAAATCATTAGAAAAGTAAAAAAATGTGCGAAGATTTCCCGTTTTTTGATTTATCTTTGTAGATTAGCGGCGAAGTGGTCTGCAAAATGCCATTAAAAATAAAAGACCATAGAGTAATATTTAGCGAAAATCATGTTATGCGGATTATTTTTTATCCGAAAAATTCAGTTGAGTTCTGTTTGCTTATTAAAATTAAAATTAATGATTAAAAGCTACTCTAATGGCTTTGTTAAAGAAAAATCTTTTAATGGATGAACAACTGTCAAGTTTATCAACAAAAAATGAGATCTATAATATACAGCAAACAAAATGAACGGACATATAATTCGCAATAGCTTTCTAAATTTGCAATACTTACGAAAATGTCGCAACTAGTTTTTTCTAATAGCAAAATTCTATTTTTACGATAAAATTTAAAATAAGATATTTAAATATATATATTCAATAAAGTTCACTTCTATTATTTCAGTCTAATGGTTATTTTTTATTTGCATGTCAAAAGAAGAAAAACTTATTATTTTTTTATAATTCAATAAAATGTTAAATGCCATACAATATACTGCGCTAACTTAATCTATACATTTTGCTTTATAGTTTTTTTCTCAAAAATTTTATTACTTTTATCTGAAAAACGCCAGTATTTCTGATGCGTATAACAAACGTTATCTTACGAAGACATTCAATCTAAATGTCTATCTATAAAAATACATTATACCGTACTGTTTACACTGTATATATATAAATAAACATATATAAAACTAACGAGTAACTCACAAGAAAAAAACTGACCGCTGTGATAATGCCATAAAATGCCATAATTTTCATTACTCATGCATTATTATATAAAGTATACACAGAAACCGTTTATGCGCGTGTATATTATTTGAGTAATGGATGTGTCGATTGGTAATATAACCTTTTCCATAACTTATGGTAATTGTCCCATAAGGTTACTAACGTTTGTCATTAGTTAGATTAAATGCATTTGATAAATACATTTGATTAAAATACATAGATTCGTGATTTTAAATAATTATTAAATAAATGGCATAATCTTCCATCAGCTTATGAGGTTAAAGGAAGTAGCAATTAAAACTACAGCTGTAAAGGTCAACTATTTTCACTCATCAATAAAAAGATGCACAAAGATTAGATGAGAGGAGAAAGTGTGTGTGTGAGTGTGTTTGGAGGAGAAAGTGTGTGCGTTTTCGTGTAATTAAGATGCTATTCATTGAACCCAGTTTATAATGTTGAGAAATGATCTGAAGATGGAAAAATAAATTTGTGTCATTAAATGAAATATACATGCACTACTGTAATACTGGCACACAAAATAGTAAATAGTTTTATTGAAAAATAAATTATATAATTATTTATTTAATAAAAAATATATATAATTATGTTTATTTTTTGCTTGACAGATTTAACAAAATTTATGGTCAATAGAAAAAAATGTAGTTATCAAACTCTTAACTTTACTCCAAGCAATGTAATAAAGAACGCGATTATGTACAAGGATAGCAAAGATTTTGATAACAAATTAAATTATAATATACGTGATATTTCGCAGAGAGATCTGCGGATCTCTTTTTTTTTGGATTTTACGCGTCGTATATTTCGGTCAATGGGTCAGTCTCGAGAGGATTAAATTTAATATTGACTTTATTTGATTAAAAAACATTTGGTTAAACATTTAACTATAGATTCGAATTTTATTATTTATTGGTGAGTTTCGCAAATCTTTTTTAGCCAATAAATTCAAATCAACCAAACCATAAATGTCTAAATTTATTTCTTGTATCAATAGATACAGAAGTTACTTAAAATGCCAAACTCCACTCTGAGTTAATAACATTATATTTGTTTTTTTATGTTTGGTGGAGAAAAAATTTTAATATCCAAAATTTAGTAGAAATCCTCAAAAGAATAACATTTTTTTTTAATTTTCCAAACAAATTTTGCAAAAAACCGGTGTGCGAATCGAAATTAAAAATATTTCAATATTGAAAAACAGCCTGAAATTATAATGCAATTTTTTCTGGTAGCCCAAGGTTTTCTGAAAACCATAATATAAGTTTTTCAAGGATAAATGATTAAAAATCAAATTTTAATTAAAATATTTTTTTAGTTTAGACGCATTAAAACTGGTTAAGCATCGATATAGGAAATATAGGATATTTAAAATAGCAAATAAACTTTATTCTCGTTCTCGTCAATTTTTGAATAAATGTTTCAGCAATATTAACACTACCGAAAATGATTGCAATAATTTGACTAAAGCTGACATTTTGAGTTTAATTTTGAAAAAGTTTTACCAGATAGAGATCTTTTTTTGCACGTTATTTAATTTGCATGAATCAGTAGCTTTAATAAAAGAAACCTTAACTCTAGATTATGTTATCGAGTTTATTAAGACTTTGTAATCGCAACATCTAATGCGCTTTCTGCTGCTTATTCGGTCGACTTTGATCCGAAAATAAGAATAAAAAAGCGACGTATAGAATAAATAAATAGTTTGGAAGCTTAGATGAAGTCATAAAAAACCTGTATATGCTAATGAGTTTGTTAATAAAATTATACTTATTTTTAATATTAAGATCTAATTAAAGTTACATTTTATATCTAAATGACTCATTTTTGATTGACTCATTATTAAATTTGAAGAAATATTTAAATATTTAATTTCCAATATTTATTAATATAGGAATTTTTTTAATCATAAATATTTCTTATAAATATATATTAAAAAGATTCAAAATATTTTATTTGTAAGTTTTTTCTGCATATTAAATAATTGACAATTTAATAAATATATGCCGATGGCATAAATTATTGAAAAATCCTGTACATTATGATAACCCGACCTCGAAATTTTTTTTAATTATTCAAGAAAGTTGAAAATATGGATTTTATTTGTTGAACGAGATCGCATAAATAATTTTTCAAGTTTGAAAATAATAAAATTTATATGCGCGTTAACATACTTAAGTGCATTCCAGTTAATCATCGACTTTATGCACAGTAAATGTTTATTTTATGCAAAACAATTTTTTTAAACAAAAAGTAAAATAAAAAGAAGTCTCTCGACTTTATAAATAAATAGGTAATGAAAAATAATTATTTTTGTCAAATGAATAATAACTCATTTAAAAACGACGACATTGTAAATCATAACAGACAAATTGTGCATAAACGCATAACATTTTTGAATAATCAGCATCAATATAGCGTTGCATAAACTTACGAGTTATTTATGGCAAATGCTATCATTATTATTAATAATCGAAGAGTTTTTTTGCGGATAATTGATATTTTACACGGAAAAGAGCGCAGCTATTGCTAAGCAATGGTCTAATACCTGTAATTTTTAAAATATGCCAAAACGAGTTGTAATTATCCATAGATTGGGGAAACGTGTAGTAAAACCATAGCATGAAAACTAATGTTGGAGATAAGAAAAGTTTAAGAGATAATCAGTGGTCACATTTAATATTAATGGGCCTTTTAAAAGCGTAATAAAAGATTTCGTTACTGTGATTGGGTAAGAAGCAAATGGCGAATATGATAGCTAATGCAAATACCATTTTTGCCACTTTAGTTCTTAATGCAATATGTTTATAATGGTTTACATTAAGACCGATAACTTGACGAGAACTTATCACTAAACGTCTAGCCATAAGAGCGTACAAAGATCCGATTGCCATTAATGGAATGACATAGAAGATGATAAACTTTAGTAATACAATCAATTTTGGATACCATTGGCTCAATTCTTGAGGAAACGGATAGCAAACGTTGATATGTGTACTGTCACTAATATTAAATGTCAATATATGGGAATTATAAGCTCCAGGAATAGCGAAGGCTATCGACACTGTCCACAGTCCAATCACAACAGGAATTGTCATTTTCTTGGAACAGTTATCTTTAACTTTATGAAAAGGCATAGAGATCGCCAAATAGCGATCGACTGATAGCACGCTTAAAGCTAATACTGTCACACCAAGAGAAACATCTCTCATAAATTCACTTAACTTACAGATAAATTCACCGAAAGGCCAACTTTCAATTGTGTAGATCAGACTAATAAACGGAACAGTGCCCACAATAACGAAAAGATCTCCGACCGCCAAACATAAAATGAATGTGTTGGGCAAGTTTCGCATCGATTTGTTCCGTATAAATATGTAGACTAATGTACCATTTCCTACTAAACCAACGATGAATATTAATGCGAATATTGACGGCACTATATATGTCTCTGGCCTTTGAGAGTATGGCACATAATTATCGGGTATTTGATGATCGGTGGATAAATTATAACTTTCAATGTTATTGTTAAGGTAGTGGTCGTACGAATCCTGGAGCTTCATAAAGGTTCCAACGAACACGCTTTTCAATTTAGTGGTATCGTCGTCATCATCTATGAACCGATTTGTATCTATACTTGTTTTATCGAAACTTGTTTCGTTCAATTCACTCATTTTTGTTGGATGTTCGTTGTTTCAGACAGTTTTTTACATTTAGCAACAATAAAAAGAAGTTTCAATAACTGCAAACAATTATATTAACAAATCATTAGCGCAAATATAACTTTTTTGCGTTTAGTCAACTTTTGTAAATATTTCATTGTTTTTTTCTTAACTTTGATTGAGTTCTAAACTTGTGAGAACGTAGTAATCAGTGATGTTGTAAACTGAATATAACATATTCATAGTGATGTGCCTTTATATTTATCACCGCTTTTTGTTGTGCACACTCTCTTTCTCTCTCAGTTTATCACTCGCTCTCTCTATGTCTCTCTCACTGCTCAGTGTTGAGTAAAATCACTTACTCTGCGCAATACACCATGCATTTAAAGAAGCTATTTATTGCCAATTACTTATAAGCTTAAAGTTAAATATTGTTTTACACGTGCAGTAAACAACTAATACAGTGGAACCCTACCGAAGGAAATAAACATTTTTTGCGTTGAAGTGTTAGCGCGAAATAGCAGTAATCATTGATCGGAGCGTCTCTATGTCTATATGACATTAGTCTTTCACTATTTTTGTTGAATCAACCTTTTTTTCGACACTTTTCATCTGGTTATGAGATCGCATTCCGAATTCGCTGAAAACATTAATCTAATTTTCAATAATAGCGAAATTTTTCCGATCACGAGTCTGTTTTTATACTGTTTGTCTCGTTTCGACAATCAGATATCGACTCAATATAAACACACGCTATTGACGAAAACTTTTAATTTTTCATTAAAAAAAATTATTTGGTTTACGTCTATAACTCTTGCCCACGAATTAAAACACAACAATCATTAGCATGATTTGACTTATTTTTAGTAAAAAACCAGTTTTTCATGGTTTCACTAACTAACCATCTTGAGAAAACAAGTCATTATTTGTAATTGCAGCCACACGTTATAGGAGGGTTGTCACGATTTCCCCTAATGGCACAAATTACGCATCGGAATGTCACCACCAGTCAGATGTCATCTGCTAATGGCAAATATGGATTTTGTTTTTGAATTCTTTAATACTCATATAGATTTACAGATTCGATGTTGCGTTTATTATTCTAACTCATAAATAATGCAGATATCATTATAATAAGGCATAAATTAAGTCGAACTAAATTTATTTTGCATTGTTTTAAAATTAGATCCATTATTAAGTTATTTGATATTTAGTTTTTAGGAATAGAGACATTGATTTATATAACGAGACAATTGTTAAATATAATTATTGCAGCAAAAATAGTTGTTTATTGTGGCATTTTTGTCAATATTAATAAAAGTTGAGACATCTGAACTAAATAATAACATTGTTATTTGTCTCATCGGTGTGTTTTGATAATCTTTTTAAAATATATTTAGTTACAATAGGTCAAGCATTAAATTGAGTATAGAATTAAAAGGGATTATCGTTAACAAGAGAATGCTGCGATTGCTTTACAAGATTACTCGCAAAAATGTCATAGGAATAAATATTGTAACCTACAGTCTAAAAAAACATTCTAGTAGTACTAACGCGTAAGAAAATGTCAATATACATGTACTGCCAAACTATGTTCGGGTAAAGGAAAGAAAGAGAGAGAGAGATGACCGAAGGTATTACAGGATGTAATTTAGCAATCATTGACAGAGAATATTTTTTCAGATTAAATATTATTGTGGTTTCACAATAAACAGTACTATGAATATGTAGTAGATTCTATTAAATCGATTGTGTCGTAAATTTATTAACGATTCAAACGTGACTTTATAATTACGGTTATTTCGAGGATTCGCTGGAGGGATAGAAAAAAAATTACTACATAAATAAATAATAATTGAGGGACATTGCATACTCAAGGAAATTAAAGAAGTGGATAATAAAAAATAGAAAGAATAAAATAAGCGAAAAAAATCTGTATTGAGAATCGTCACACATATTTATCATCTGTTGTGTTGCATCAGTAAGTGTTTTGTTAAATATATATATATATATATAACTATATATATATATTTAATGTAAAGGAATTGGTGACTGGTATACGGCTATTAAACGAAACCCACATGGATTACATAACAAAATAAATTGCTATTTTTTGGCATTCTCATTGTATTTTACTCAAAGAATATTATTATTATTAAAGTCACAAGATTTTTCTGACTCAAGTGTTATTTCAGAAAATCGCGTCTAATGTTTATGTAAAGTCTGGAACTGCAAGTGACCACATCTTTCTCTTCTATCGATTTTAGTAAGTTATATCGAATTTTATAAGTTTCAGTTCCTTATATTCCTGTATTCGTATTATTTTTTATTTTTTATTTTTTGTTAAGTTGGCGTCACAGAAATTGTTTATACAGAATAAAAAATGTGTTTTGATTTACTGTAACTGCACGTACACTTTAATGGTTTATTCAAAATTTTAGCCAAATTTTCATATAATTTAGATAAATAGCGAAATAATTGTATTTACGGTGGGAATGAAGTCTATCATCCGTGTCGAAATTTTGCCACTTTTTTCACAGTTTATGCGTTACATAAATTAAATGTACTTATATTCTAACTAACCGTATATTAGTTAAATAACAACAAAAAATAAGATAAAACTATTAAAAATGATTTAAAATTCAATTTAACACGTGTAAGATGTAATTATTGTTATAAACATACTTTTAATGGAGCTTTTTTTGTATTTTCATAAAAATAATGTTTAGTAACCTGTACCAGGTATGTTAAGCATTAAACGTTACAATGACGCTGATACTGATAAATTGCCCGCCTATTTATTTAAAATTCTACTGATAAGAAACACTTATTATACAGAATAGTTATGCATGCTATTAAGAGAAATAAAGATTCATTAAAAAAACTAATTTATAGAGATTTTATAGAAAATTTTCCGAATCTTTTGCTTCACTGATAAGTTTTTTACACCTACATTTGAAATTATTTGAATATTTAATCTCAATAATTTGAATAAGTTAAAACTCGGATATAGATTCAAATTATTTTAAATACGTTTCAAGACCTGCATCCTCTTTCTCATAATTCAGTGCGCAAAATAAATTTGCAATAGTTATGTGACGATTCAAAAAATTTTTTTATTTCAATCTATATCAATTTAAGTGTTTTTCAATAAAACTTTATGCTTATAATGTTGTTTTATGAGGATTACTATACAGCTTCCAATTCTAAAGATATAAATTTAATATAGAAATTAACCTTTAAGTTTTAACATTGAATTAAATTTCAAACAGCTTTTAGACTGAAATCTAATTCCCATTTGAAATGCGCTTATGTATGGATAGATTTCAATAAATTGAATAACGTAATTATGTAATTCTGTAATTTAATACTTTTGCTATTGAAATTTTTATGATTAATTATTTTAATTTTTTTAGGATATTTTGTTGCAATTTAATTGCATTTCATTTTAATTGTTTACCATTGAAGTAAATTTCCAAAATTTCCAGGGGATTCCCTATGTTTACCTGTTGTTTATGCATTTAAAAAGTTATTGCTAATAAATAGCTAAGTTTTAATCGATTAAATTTTCATAAACTTAATTTTCCAGATTTATTTATGTTTTTTAGAAGTTTTTCAATTTTTAAAAAGTAATTTAATGTGACTGTAATTCAAATTGATTTTTTAAAAATTTATTTGTACTCTAAATTAATTCTTATACCGGACTCTAGATTTACAGTATAGCTTATAATGGTATTTTGAAATTTTATTTGATTTAATAAGCTCAATATAATACTTATTTTGGATAATGATGACAAGAGAATTTTTTAAAAACATGTACTGTACTATAATTTATCAAATATAATAAAATATAGACTAATTCAAATTATGTCTCTCTCAAAATAAGTCTCTCTCTCAAACTCTCTAACACACACACACAATCTCTTGTTCTCCTTTAAATGAGATAACCAAATCAAAACCAACAAATTGTAAGAAAACCGAAAAGATTGGTGACAATAGGGTACCCGAATCGTAAATGCATTTAATTGATAATCGTCTGCTCCTCCTTTTATCACTTCAGAAGTCGGTAATTGCTTTTGCAGTCATAAGACAACGGAATTTCCTCTCTATTAACACAGTGCACCACTGAATTATTAACGACAAAAATGTGCAATAAATGGAATATTGAACTTTGACCTATGATAAGCAGACATTTAACTTAATTCGGATATTAATTCGCTTAGAATAATTTATTAATAATGTCTTTATATACGGTATGCTGTTTAATTTGCAAGTCTTCATACTATAATTGTTTTAGCTTTTGATATGCAAGCTCTCCAGGGGTAGAGTCCGAGAAAAGGGCTCCACCTTCACGGTTGACTGCAACTCAAATTTTGGAAGTTTAATGAAAGATAAATTTGAAAGATTTAATTTTCTTTTGCCAGAACTGAAAAAATTATTGTTTAAATCGTATGAGTTTTGAGATGGGCGTATTAGACAATAGTTGGAAAATGTGTTTACCTATAATATTTTGGTAAAGTTCGCGTTATGATATTTAATATATAGTTTATATAACTTTATTAGTTGATTTAAAATGTAAGCAACATAGTAGTGAATATCACCAAAACAAGAAAAATGATTGGAAAAAATAAGCACAATAAGATGCTGGGATCAACGGAAACAACATTCACTGTTCTGTGCACGAGTGTATGCGTGCATTATTAACAGGTCACGGAAAATATAATAAATAGCAATAGTCTAATGTTGTGACCAAACAATGAATGATTTTGTTAATTAGCTAATTTTTAGGTCATAACTGCAACTGTAATTAAAAATTTTATAGACAATTTATCTTTTTGGCTATATTTAAAAGATAGGTCAACAATAAATTTTTCCGTATTGTTTTTATAAAATAAAAATAAAATAATATTTTGGAAAAAATAGAGAAAGTTTTACGCTAATCTAAACCGCTCAAAATGTTTTAATATTTGAAGTATATTTCAGTGACATTAAAGAGTTGAGTAATTTTTCGCAAATACTAATTAAAATGTTCTACACGTACGTACGAAAGGAATGAAGTTCTACATTCGATAATCCATGAAAGTTTGCAAAAATGAGAGGAAAATTCCAATGATTGAAAATTTAGCGTTTCATCGGTTTAGTAATCATGTGCTGTCAGCCAATTAAACTCAATAATATATTTAAAATCAATTTTTAAAAATAAACTAAAACAAAAATTGTTTAAATTTTATTCGTTAAAAAATGCGATTAAAAATTTATATTATTCGAAAAAATGTACTAATTATAGCTTTTAATGATATCTAAATGATACGTTATACCGATGCCTGAAACTATATGCAATGAAACGCAACTTTTTTTACAATCTTATTTTACATATACAATTTTTTCGCTCAACTAAAATACAGCCGATTTCCAAGAAAGTCATTAAGTAAGATTCCAAGCGATATTCTCGTCGCGTTCAAAGGCATTGGTCTGCTATACATTTTCGCGATTACACGTGTGCCGCAGTTAAACATCTTCACAGCATCGCATTTTGGAATACGATCCACTCTGCGTAACTTTATATAAGTTTACACCACTTTATTTAAGTCAATGTAATTCTCGGCAAACGATAAGTGTGATAAGAAAATGTGTTATTCGATAATACGTCGCTTATGCAGCACTTAATCATTCGAAATAAACTAATCATGACTCGATAGTTATTTGATTAATCATATTTTTTCGTAATTAGTTTAGTTATCACTTCTGAAAATGTAGAAAATTAATTAAAAACTCGGCGAAATTACCTAAATACTAGCCTTGAAACCATTTCTTTTCGTAACCAATCAATTGAAAAATATAGTATTTTTAAAAAAGCCACTTTACTTAAATATAATTTTTTTCAGGAATAAATTTGCAGTAAAATATACTTAAGTTAAAAGCACGAAATTAAGCGTTTAGTGATGGTTAAAGCTCGAGCTCATCATCAAGTCACCTATTAAGATATAATGGCAACATTTATGCTAACTTTCTATTTATTTAGACTTAAAAATTAATTTTTGTTTGATGTTTAGTCCGATTTCATTAATCTTTTTGCAATGTTTTAGAGCAATCAAAAGGTTAAATTTTTAAGATAAAACAAAATTTTAATTTTGCGAAGACATAGAAAATTAAAAGAAAAAGGATCCCTCGTAAAAAAATCGTGATTTAAATCACGATAAACGCTCAATTCTTGCGGCTACTTCTTCATAGCAATTTGCGTCAAAGCATTATGCGTTTCATTTTTTTCTAAATATTCGAGCGTAACTAAAGTACTAAATTTAAAGCCCAGAGGAGACTGAGATTTCACCACTGTTTATAAGTGACGCATAAAAATACGTTATAAGTATTTACCAAGTTTTTGACTAGAATTCCTTAGAATTTTTGATCACATTAAATGACAAACTTTTTTCTTGACACATATTTGCGCTTTGATTAAAAAAATAGAGATTTTCTACCAAAAAAATTGGAGAGTCATTACAAGCCTTGAATTGATGTTTTATTTATTTTAATTATAAACATTATTGAATCAAAATATATAATATATTGATAGTTTTGACAGTTATAAACGACATTAGAAGTTATCTTATGAAACACTGCGTAAACTACTAATATCCGAAAATCCTTGTGTTTTTTGTAAAAAAACTTATTTTCTTCAAATTATTTTTTGCGATTATGACAATTTTATGCATAATATTATTTATATTTATAGTTTTATATTTTTCCAAAAGTTGGAACATATATTGAGCATTTTATATTCATCGCATAAAATTCATCGCTATTGTACAAAGGATTAGTGTTTGAAAACTTCTGCTCAAACTATTTGTATTGAAAAAAGAAATGACGAAAAATGAGAACATTTGACGCACAAAATAGTATTTAAGTTAAAGTTCATGTTATGTGAATGGAAAGGAGAAATTGTGAACATTTAAAACTATGCTTCACAAAACTATTTTAATGCATTTCTAAATATAAACTCCTATACCGGTATACCCGTATTACTGTAGAGTTTTTTGCTTAATAAATGAAATCATTAGCATACTATGTAAGGTACAGCTATTTGCATTAAATTTATATTACTGTATTCCGTATAACAAGAAATGGCCATCGAAACACATGTGCTGCTATGAAACATTCTATCTACAAATAAAAAAGTGAAATCGCATTATTCTTGATGTTAGCAGTAAAGTGTAGCTACAGGTATGAAACATCGAGTGGAGTTTGAACAAATTGTATGCAAAGTACAAGTTCTGTAAATGCAAATAATATGGTTGTTCTATAGAATACCGTGACCATTGTTGCAATAAAAAATTTAAAACTGTATAAACAATATAAATTCTTTTTATTTAAACAATAGGAACTTGAAACCCCGTTTAAACAAAGGTGGTATACAAGAAAATGTAAAGTTATATCTATGCAAACCTACAAAACCTATCAAACTTTTACTAACCTATCCAAACCTACTAAAACTAATCAAACCTACTGAATCTATCCAAACCTCAACAAACAAAATAAAACTATCCAAACCTAATAAACTTATCCAAACTCGTTATTAGACAAAATTGTATAATTTTGCTTTAAGCGCTGCAACTAATGTAATAAGTAGGGCTTTGAAAATCGTTAGAAAAACTAGTGCCAAATCGTTTGTTAATCGTTAGAACAAAGTTCATAAATCGTTAGAAAAATTCGTTAGAAATTTTAGATACTAAATTAATTTTAAAAAGATTTATTGTTTTTTAAATCCTAAAATATTTCACTAAAAACCCTGCTGTTATAAAAAAATTACTTTAAAATGAAATATTTAGTACAGAAACTAATGTTTGCGATAGTTATCATTTTCAGAATTCACTTATTCTAAATAAATTAATCAAGAATCTTCATCGAACGCGCTTAATAAAGTTTAAATGAGAATATTTTTGTACATACTTATTAATTTATATAATTTTTAGTACATTTTAAGTTAAATTCCTTGAAATCGTTAGAAATATTTAAAATCGTTAGTTATGTTTAAAATCGTTAGATTCGTTAGAATCGTTATAAATTTTGAAGTGAACTTAAGATTCACAATGATTAATATAAAAGAATATATAGCTCGAATTAAGTAAATCTGTTGAAAAATTGAATCGTTAATTAACGATTTTCAAAGCCCTAATAATTATATTCGTGTCAAAAGACAGCGCTAAATTTTTATTACAATGAAAAATTGTAACGTTACAAACCGTGCTATTCCTATAAATGCAGAGCAATGTTAAGCAAAAAGGAACAGCAGGCATGGCATATATTGAACATTTCAATGCATTGGTAGGAATAGCCGCAAAAACCCTGTTACAAACATTTTAAAAACTGAAATCGTAATTAATGAAGTTTAAATGAATACAAAAAAAATTAACCAACTTAAATATACTGTATTTTTCTATTATAATTTTGGATATATTCACGAACCAAAGTTTTATCGATACTTGATTTGTTTGTGTTAATAGCGATACTTCGATTGTTAGACAATTATCAATAAATGATATGACATCATCGGTAGTTATATATGGCTTTAAATATTTCGATATTTAGAAAGTTAGTGTAAGTTTAGATTTTCTTCGTTAGGCTAAATCAAAACGAATCAATACAAATCCAAATCATAGCAATAACTCTATACCAGATCAAACCATATTCTAATCACTAAACAGCTGAGTTTAATATTCTTGTTACTGTAATACTAAATATTAATATTTGCTAATTTGTTAATAAAACGGTTTTTTTTGACAAAAATGGAGAAAAGGTAATTCAGGTTTCTACATATTTTCGACACAAAAAAATTATAAAAATAATGATTTATCCACTGTAGACAAAGATGAGCTTTGAACCTAATATATTTTGGACAAATCTAAACTCACGAACCCTCAGAAAATAGGATTTATGGTATATTTGCGATTAGCCAATGATTAGGTGTAATAACCAAATATTAATTCACTTAAATCATCACCAAATCTATCAAAACTATCTCTTCTATACTTTATAATTGAACCCATGTTTAATTTTATCTTTTTATAGTTCAAATAAAATATATTTCTATTGAATTTAATTGACACAATTCCATAAAAACAATGACTCGTGTGTTTGTTTACGTATCACTAATAACTACTTATAAACATGACATATAAGTCTGCCATCTTTTAAATAAACGCTACATTAAATATTTTTAAACTTGTCAAAAGTGTATTTATTCTTTAAAAATATAGGAGTTTACAATTTTAATTTAATCTATTATTTTATAATGGAAACATAAATTAGAAATGCAAACTTCGATAGATGACTCAAATTTTTAGTTGGCATTAAATCTTATACATTAAGTTAAAGGTTTAAGTCAGTATATACTTCAGTTATACTTAATGATATTTAAATAATGGTGTCATTAAATAAAGTGTGTATCTATGCATTGATATAGCTATAGATGTAAGTTGTAAACACTATTGATGGCACACTTCAATTCAATTAACACAGACTTCAATAAACACAAACTCTTTTAAACTTGAACTAACGTTAATATGATATCAATTGGATAACTCATAAAAGTTTCATTTTCTTTTTATAATTTACTAGAAAAAAAGCCCATTTTCGGTGGGAGAATATTGCTAACTTTTTTGTAAATGGATTCAACACGCAAATGACTGGCTCCCCCGCCTATGTTGATTCCACCCGCCCATTTCGGACTCCACCCGCTCATGTCGGACTCCACCCGTCCATGTCGGACTCCACCCGCTCATGTCGGACTCCACCCGTCCATGTCGGACTCCACCCGCTCATGCCGGACTCCACCCGCTCATGTCGGACTCCACCCGTCCATGTCAACACTACTAGAAAAAGGGTTTATAAAATGAGTAATTATTTAAATATTAATAAACCATGCCAAGCATGGGATTTTACTTTGTATATATACTGATTTCAATTACTGTACCTAAAGATTTAAAGATTTAAATAAAGCGTAAGAAATTGAATTTTACCAAAATAGATTTAAAACAAGACTTTTTTCCAAGAATTTTATACAATATTTTTGTTCCTAAAAACTTCTTGTGGATTTTTTTTATGCATATTCATAAATTATAATTTGATTTATGGTTTTGAAAATGCTTTAACATTTATTTTGTCATTAAAAAATATTAATTCACACGAATAGAAGTAATTTAAATAGATTTTAAGAAATTTTCAAATATTATATAATTTATTTCTATAAATATTTAAAATAATCGTCAATAACGAATTCGGCACCTCTTTCTCCAATCATAACAGTTGGGGCATTCGTATCAAAAAAGAGTGTTGGCATAACCGACGAGTCAATAACCCTTAAGCTGTTCACACCTTTAACTCTGAGCCTCTCATCGACAACAGCTGTTGGATCAGTAACTGAACCCATTTTGCATGAGCCAACAGGAGTTGATGAATCAGCGAGTGCTTGCACCACACATCTCAAGTAAGTGTCGCACATTTTGTTATGGCCATCACAATAATTACAACCGGGAATAGGATTGTTATAAATTTCTACATATTGACTGAAATAATCACTTTGGTATATCTTAAGCGCTGATTTAATTGTATGCACCATAATGTCTAAATCCAATTGGTTGTTAAAAATTTTCGGATCAATAATTGGGTGATCGAAAGGATTTGTTGAGAATAAGCGAATTTTGCCAATACTTTTACTCAGTTGATTTTGAACCAATAGCGCAAAGTATGAGCGATTTAGATATGGTCTATAGTACTTTTTCCATTCTTCTTTAAGCTTATAGTTAGATACTATTTCATCCAAATTATCGCCCAAAAACAAAACTCTTGGAAATACACATCCAATGGGAACATCTGTTATATAATCTAAACTTGAATTGAAACACAATATTCCAGAGCCAACATAAGCGAGTGGTCCGCTTCCATCTTTGAAATAATTAAATTTATTTCTCAAATTCAATTCTGGTTTTTGTATTTCGCTTTGATTTTTTATGTTATAGTTTATTACTACATCTATTCCTTCTTGATAGTTATCCCCAACTCGTAAATTAGATATAATTGGAATATTAAATTTTTTTAGATGTCGTTTGGGTCCGATTCCTGATAGCATTAATAGTTTAGGCGCTTCTATTGGCCCCGCCGATACTATTACTTCTTTTAGAGCTCTAACTTTGTAAAACTCTTGATTTCGATAAAATTGAATTCCAATCGCTTTTTTTCTTGCATTAAACAATATTTTGGTTGCCATTGTTTGTCCTAAAATATGTAAATTTTTCCTATAATTATTTGGCTCTAAATAACTAACTGACGATGATTGTCGAAATCCATTTTTAATATTAGTCTGCATTATAGTCAATCCATATTGATTTTTGCCGTCAATATCGGTAACCGGATATCCCATAATTTTAACAGCGTTTATAAACCTTTGTAACATAATATCTGGTATTATTGTTGATACAGATACAGGACCTCCTGCTTTGTGTGTTCCATTGCTCTCTGCTACTAATTTTGCATCCAAATTGTTCTCTGACTTCAAAAAGTATGGCAACACATCTTTATAAGACCAACCTTTCGCACCATAAGTATAGTCCCATAAATCGTATATTTTTGAGTTTCCACGATACCAATTCATACTATTGATACTACTTGATCCGCCAATTGCTTTTCCGCGGCGTTTATTGAAGGTATTATTAATTAATGCTAAATGAGCGTATTTTTGCGAAACTGCTGGATAATTCCAGTTTAATTTAGTTCCAATTAAATATTGTTGTCTGCCTGTAATTACATTCATATTATTTTATAGGCTGAAATTTCATAAAGTTTATTTTTCTTTTCTAATTGACTTTTAATGTTCGAAAAATCCACCATATATTTCAATGTAAATTTAATTATATAGAAATACTAATTAAATAATTGATCTCCAAAAATCATTTCATAAAATATATATTTTGACACTGGAAAAATTGTATTAATTTTGGGATCTAAATACATAAATAAAAATATGAATATTACCAGGCATATCACTTTCAAGAGTCTGTGGACCACCAGCTTCTATTAATAGCACTTTAATGTTAGGGTTTTCTGT
>JAQIXJ010001070.1:0-23969 GCA_034700185.1 Phthiracarus laevigatus | reverse complement strand
ATATGAGTGTGTGTGTGTGAGTGAGTGAAAGATCATTAATTGCGAATTTGTTTCTGTAATGGTTGATGCTTACAGTGCAAGCACTGCATGCTTACATTTTTATGATTAATGTTTTCTCTGTTTCTAGAAGTAATACTTGCGAATAAATTATGTAAGAATTGGATTTTCTTTAGTTTAAAAAATTTGAATGAATTAAAAAGTTGATATTTTATTCGTGTAACAATTAATTTTGAAACAAGATCGAAACGGTCGTAAAATATGACTTTGCAATGTAACTTTTAGTTTAAAAAAATGCATTTAATACAACAAATTGTGGCACAGATACCACTCAATTTTAACCTGATATTTCGCCATTTTTGACTACTTTGACTTAAATTCTCTTCTATTTTGACCAATTTTTGTCATTGTTATCCCTTTTTGCCCATTCTGACTCTAAAGCCCTGAATTATAAAAAACAAAATCCCTAAAATTAATATAAAGAGCGCGAACGGATAAACAGAATAGTCAAATCCATATATCTGAATTTTTAATTAAAAAGTAAAATAAAGATGGAGTTGAATATTGAATAATAAAATTGATTATCTGCTTATTGACGATCTCATTTGCTTATCTGAATTATGTTTATTTGTTGCATAATGCACTGATAGTCTATAGCAAAAGTCCCAAACTATGGGTCGCTGTAGAACTGCAAATTTAGGTTTCGTATCCTTTTTTGAAATTAACAGTAGTAAATTAAAAATAAGGTAGCAAATAAAGTTGATAATTGATAATTTCAAAAAATTGACCCAAGATTAAATTTTTAAAATTTCAAAAAATTGACCCAAGATTAAATTTTTAAAATTTCAAAAAATTAGAAAATGGTGAAATAAGATTTTTATTTTAATCAAATAAACTTTTACAAATCAAAGAAAATCCACTTTTGAAATTTATTGGTGACCGATTTAGTGGTGTTGCACATTCTGCCGATGCCTGAATTTCATATATTATGCAAACGGGTTATGCGCGTACGTATAGAAAATATTAGGAATATCCATAAATAAAATTTTTGGAGTGGTCATGCATATGATCTACATGACTAAAGTTCGTATATTTTTAATTGTCATCTAAATTTTACAACTAAATGTATTAATAAAAATATTGTTCCGAAATGCTGTGCTGTTAAACCTATGGTTAAGAATAAATTGGGAATAGATGCTGCTAAAAAATATGCGTTTGTTTCACTAACAGCTAGAAAATTGGAAATAAAAAATCAACTAATAAATATTAATGCTAAGCTAAGTCATACTAAATTTCAACTTTTAAATATTATTACTTTTAATGAATTAAATGATTTAGTATTTATTGTTAATAAAATCATATATAAATCTAAACGCAATACTTTGATTAGACAGAACAAAAAATTTTCTAAATTAACATCAAATATTATTGTAAATAACATTAATAATAATAATGATTGGGTCCTGAATTTATCTAATGTAATTTTAACTCAATCAGAAATTGATGCATTAGCTCTTGATATTAAGTTTATTCCTACCCCTAAAAAATTACCCATTAAACATATACTTGCTTCAATCGAAGCTTCCATTATGAATTATAAATTAGATAATATTTTAGCAAATAAAATAAGAAATGATTGCGTTTCCAAACTTTCTAAAAATCATTTATCAAAACATAACATTTCTTCTAATAATAAAATTTCGTTAGAAAAGTTATATTTAAATCAAAATTTAAAAATTACAAAAGCAGACAAAAGTAATATTACTGTTTTATTTAATAAAATTGAATATATTGATAAAGTAAATAATATATTAAAAGATTCTAAAACATACAAAAAACTTAATAAAGATATATTAAATTTAATTTGTTCTAGATTATTAGATAAATTAAAATTTTTTAAAAATAAAAAATATATATCTAATGTAGAATATTATAATTTAAAACCAATAAATTCAAGTTGTCCGATAGCTTATGCTTTAATAAAAGTACACAAATTAGATAAACCAGCCCGTTTGATAATTCCTTATACAAATAATCCTACAAAAAATATTAGTAAATTCTTATCAGATTTATTAAAACCTTACATTACGCATAATTATACAGTTAAAAACACTTTTGATTTAACTGATAAAATTAAATTAGTTAAATTACACTCTAATGATATAATGATTAATTTAGATGTCAGTAATTTGTTTACTTCTATACCTCAGCATTATATTATTAATAAACTTAAAAAGATTTTCATAAAAAATTCTGTATATCAACAAAACAATAATATTCCTTTAGACCAGATTTTAAATCTTTTTGATTTAATTTTTGACTCAATTTATTTTAAATTTGAAAATATTTTTTATCAACAAATTTCAGGTATACCTATGGGTTCTAATTGCAGTCCAATTTTAGCTGAAATATTTATGCAAGATATAGATTTAAAGATCCATAAAATCTTTAGCTTTATTAATAATTATTACAGATACGTCGATGATATCTTTGTAATTATTGATAAAAGTAATTTAACAAAATTTTTGGATAATATAAATGTTATAAAACCATTTCTTAAGTTTAATTCAGAGTTAGAAAACAATCTTGAACTTAATTTTTTAGATGTGAAATTAATTAGAAAAAGCAATATAATAGAAACGTTAGTATACAGAAAACCTACTCATTCACATAGATATTTGAATTTTAATTCGTATGGACAGATTTTCCATAAAATTTCAGTTATAAGATCACTCACATACAGTGCCTTTAGATTAACCTCAAATGGATACAATCTTTACAACGAACTAAATACTATTAAAGATTCATTAATCAAAAATAACTACCCTTTAAAATTGATAAACTCTACGATCATTAAGGTTAGAAATGAAATTACTAATGTTATAAGTCGAAAAGAATATAATTATGTAATTTCTATCCCTTATGTAAAATATTATAGTGAAGATATAGCATCATTATTGAACCAATACGGATTAATAGTGTTTTTCAGAACAAATAAAAAATTAATTAGTTATTTTCAAAATAATTATAACAACATCTCAAATGTTGTCTATAAAATAAATTGTAAAGACTGTGAGTTTGTTTACATAGGACAAACCAAACGCAAACTGGAAACTAGAATATCTGAACATATAAGATCATTGAAGTATAATAATAACTTATCAGCTGTAACTAATCACTCATTAACAAACTATCATACTATTGATTGGAATCCTAATATCATAACTAAAAATTCTCGAAAAAATGAAAGGACTATTTTAGAATCTTTTAATATTAAAACCCATAAATTACGAAATATTGGTTTAATGAATACAGACAATCCTTATGTCCCGGATCAATACTTGCCTTTTTTGTAAATCAATCATTATTATTATTAACAAACTGGCATTTGTGCCAGTTTTTAAGGTTTAGGTATCAGTAAATATGCAATTAAAAAGTTAAATATTAAAATGTTTATATGATATTGTATTCTCTTACTTCCATAAACGATTAAATTGTTTACATAAAGTTATATTAATTTGATTCTTGTTAATTAATCCACAAAATAGTCATAACTATAACAAGCTTTTTAAAATATTTTTATATATATTGCCAATCCATAGCAAAATTAGTTCAATTTTGCTGATGAAAGTGATAGTGTTCACTGAAAGCTACAAAAACTTAAAAGTTTTTGATTTTGTATAAAAACTCTGTCTAAAAACGTTTAACTTAAATTTATAAAATAATAAGTATTCGTAATAAGTTTTGTTAGTATGTTATACGTTATATTAATTTTTTATCACATTATAACTGCACATTCATAGAAAGCTCACTTTTTTGTCTATATTACCTTTGTTTCCGGACAATCAATATTATTTCATTATACAAAATAGCAAAATATAGATCATAGTTTAAGTCCGCTAAATCCTACAGACGGACATATAGATATTATAAAAATTATAAACTCTACGAGAATGTGAGCTATAAATTTGAACAGGAAAATTAATATGAATTTATAAAATTATTAACATAATGGTTACAAATTTTAAATATAGAGTTATTTTTATAAATATTGTTAATTATTATTTTTAATTAGAGTTAGATCTAAAAGCTATAAAACAATCAGAGATAGAAAAGTATGCAAAGAAACGAAACCGAAACAAAAATCAAAACTTTGTATTTCGCAGCGGATTATTCTATGATAACATTAGTGACGAACCAGTTTATGGACCCTATTATGATCCAATGACTGAAACCGATTATAAAGCAGATTATGCAACTGAAATATCAGAAAGATTAGAGTAGATAGGTTTTGATGATGGAATTGTGTATAAAAAAATTAAGCTTAAAGAGACAAAAATGCGAAAGAAGACAAAAGGAAACAAAGTTGATCCAAATGAACAGTTATGTAAAAATATATATATAGTTAAAAATTCGTTTTTTATATACGGTAATTGAATAAAATATTTTTTATTATAAGGTCAAAGACGATAACCGGGAAAAAGCGTAAAATTATAATTCGAAAGAACTAGTGAATACTAAGGAATTTATTCTTAAGTAGTCAACTATTTAAGGAATTTATATTTAATGAAAGTTAAATTATAAATAAGTAATTGTTTTGAATAACTATTATTGTGTAATATGGCGTTGGGTTTATATTCATATGAATTGCTATGTATATTGAATTCAGATCTTGCTACAAGTACTTTGTGTTGTGTGTTTGACTTACATGATTCTTAAAATTAAATAAAATAAGTAATTATAAAAATCACTTAATTTCAATATTCGTCAACAGAAAAATCATAGAAATGAGTATTTCATATAAATATGGTATGGATAATAGATTTTTAAATTTTACTTCAAAAATAAAACTTAATATTCATTTTTAATCTGTTCGTACCGTTAATCACTTGTATTAACAACTTTTATTATGTCAATTATTTAAATATTGGTGTTTGATAAGTGTTATTTTAATGTCTTATTATTTCAAAATAAATTTTTTTTGTAACGCTAAAGTTTTCAATCATTGATACATGTATAGTCATTTTATTGTTAGAGAAATAATACATTTCTTATTAATAAAGGAAAATAATAGTTTAAAATTATGTGATTGAAGGACATTAATGGAAATAATATCATTTATAAAAAATGTTTATTAATGAAATGTTCGGAGTGAACATATGTATTGTTCAAAAGTCTAAAACAAAATTAAAAATTTACGTAAAAGTAAAAGCAAAATTGAAAAATCATGGGTAAAATATAATTTTAGGTACGTATCACTGGAAAGCAAAAGTAGAATACATTTAAAATTGAAAGTTCAAACGTCAATATTATATGTAAGCCCAAACTCCATAACAAAAATCATCATATATAATCTCTTCTTCATCTCCTTTATCAACTCCTTCTTCAAATTCGTTCTCAGTTTCTTCTCTTTCTTTTTCAAGAATTTCTGCCAATTCTACTTCTAATTTTTCTTCGTCTTCATTTTCTTCGTCTGTTTCTTTATCTGTTTCTTCGTCTGTTTCTTTATCTGTTTCTTCATCTGTTTGTTCATCTACTTCTTCATCTACTTCTGCTTCTTCTTCTAAGTTATAATCACAATCATCTGCATCATCATAATTATCTTCATTTTCTTCAAAACAATATTTTACATATGCATGAATACGTTTTGAATAGTAAAATTTCTTTAAATTAATTAATTCGTTTTCCAAGTTTGCGTTCTTATCGGTTAATTGTTTATTACTACATTCCAAAGCATAATTCTTTGTTCGCAAATATTCGAGGCAATTATGCTCAATCAATACATTCTTTTCACCGTATTCCTTACAAATCGATTCCGGATTATATCGACATTCTTTCACGTGTTGCTTAAACCTGACATAAGCTATATCTTCTAGACATCCATTTTTATAGTAATCGCACTTTAATTTATGTTTATTCAACAAATTAATCAACAGTCGCGGCGGTTGCGATAGTTTCTCCAACGTAAGACTATTTCTGTCGTACGGACACGTTTTTCGGAACGCAATCCACTCAATAATGCATTCACTACAATAGGTTTGTTGGCAGCATTGCGTTACCAATGGATTAATGAATACCGCCTTACATATGCCACATAACAGCTCTTCTTCAATATTTCCAGTGAATCGCGATTTATCGATACCAGGCATCACTCGCTAACTCAATTGTAATTTTTTAAAAGATATTTAAAATTATTGATCAAACAAATAATTCTTTTAAAAAATTATTAATAACTACGTTTGTAAATTCAATAATATTGCAATATTAGAAAAGCAATATTGATTGCTATTAAATAATGTTAAGCATAGATTTTGTTGACGAGATATGTTTCGGCCATACATGTGCTATCTAACCCAGAGTGTCGCAGAGTGTGTCGGTCTGGGGGAGGTTACTTTCCGACTTTTCAAAATTTTAGGGGGGGTCAAACTACTCGGATTTAAGTGACAATTTTTCGGCAGTCGGATAAAAAACATTAGAAACATTTTCCCCCATATAGTTGTCATTTTTTAGGTAAAAGGTTCGACTTTTTGAGAATCCTTGGGGGGAGAACCACCATCCATCCCTCCTCTGGGACAGCCTGAGCTAACCCATTAATAAGAAAAATGTTATACATATGTCAAGCCCAGTGTGATTACTATTCTTAACGATTGTGTGGACTAGATTGGCGCCCGCAATATTGATTTAAGCGATACACTAGGAAATGAGTAGGAGACTAGGTGTGCAAACAGTTATAATGGCTATTTCAAGTATAAAACAATGCGCTCTCAACGCTGACAGTCCTGCAAACATATGTCGCCAACAAAATTTATGATGTTAAGCAGAGAACACCGATATGAAAGTTTTTTGTAGCCTTGATAGCGCTAATTGAAAGGCTTTTTTCGGCAGTATAGCCAATTCATAGTGTATTCATATTAA
Organism: Phthiracarus laevigatus; assembly: GCA_034700185.1. NCBI lineage: Eukaryota > Metazoa > Arthropoda > Arachnida > Sarcoptiformes > Phthiracaridae > Phthiracarus > Phthiracarus laevigatus. Next base: position 17,057 of record JAQIXJ010001070.1, on the reverse strand, counting down.
AAAATGCAGACACAGTAGCGTTAAAACTTTTATATCTGTGTTCTCTGATGTCTAGTGACTAATAAAGGCTTACATATATTGCTAAAGTTAACTGAATTTAAATTTTAGTGTTTAATAAGCTATTTATTTAATGTCTTCCAGTTCCATATATATATTCAATTATATTGTATCCACTATTTCTTATAATCTCGTTTTGTGCCTATAATTTACACAATTTTGTAGTTTATAATTCTTAAAGAACATTATTAAAGTTTCAATACTACATATTAGAGATCAAAAGTGAGTCCAATGGGAAGAGTGAGAAATGAAATTAATATTAATCATGAAAATCAAAAATGAAATCAACAATGGTTTCGACAATGGTTAATATCGGTGCAAATATGAGAAATTTTTGGTGTCAAGCGTCCTACTAATTATACTAAAACAAGTTATGACACGCGCCTAATTGTATCTATAAGCACACTTTTGATGTTACCTCGTCGACAGCTTAACTATGAATGAATAAAAATACCCTTAACACTCATTGAAGTACTATTTATAACAATGTTTTAAAGCACAAAAATATTTTAGCGAAACAATTATAGTTAAGTTTTGTTTATTTAAAAATAGAAATCAATAATGTAAGTCAACAATAGATTTAAAGTCAAAGTGAGCGCATTACTATTGTTCATTCTTGTTTTAACTTAAACGTTGTCTACGATCAGTTAATAAATTTTTATGAAGATAAAATGATAGTTCTGCGTCAACAGATACTAAGAAACATAACGAATTTGCATTTTGACATTTGGATCTAATGTTCCATCAACTCCTGTCAGTTTCCTAATCCACTCTAAGTGTTTATTTTTTAATAAACTTCTTACAATTTTAGTTTTGTGGTTTTAAAAAGCGAAATGAATTATAAAATGTTGTATTTGGAGACATTATTTCTATTTTGGAGGCATATCTCCAAAAGGAGACAAAAATTTTGTTTTGGAGACAATGGAGACAAATGGAGACAATGTCTCCGAATTCCCATCTCTAATAATTATTTTGGTTGCATTATTGCTTCTAAATAATGGAATAGTAAATGAGAAATACGAGTATTGTTTATTTTTAAAAGAAAAATTTAAATTTTAGTGTTTGACAAGATTTCAATTAATATCTTCCAGTTCCATATAAATTGTATCCTTTATCTATTCTTGTAAATGATTGCATTTTCTTATATATTAGCAATCCATCAATTTAGTGAATTTCTTTTATAAAACAATTTGTTTAAACCGAATTTTAATATTTTTAATAACTAAACAAAGATATTGACTTCCCATTAAATTTTCATGTAAACTTAAATAACACTACTATTTTATCAGAAATACAGGATATTAGAAACTTTATCCACACAAACTAGAGATTGAAAATGAGTCCCATGGGAATGAGATGAAGTGGGATCTGTGTAAACTTTGGGGGAAAACTACTGGGGTTCCCACAAAGTTATGCATAGTTTTGTTAAGCATTTAATTTAAATATTTATCTTTTTTATTTTCCAACAAATTTTCGTTTCTATTATTCGCAATTATTCTATTTAAAATATATATTTAACTTCATATAGTATGTCATATATGCACTTAATAATTACGTAATATTATGAAATAAATAAAAAACATCAATTTTATTAATAATACAATGCTCGTTTGGTCCATTGTTTAAAATGAATGAGACTTTAATTTAACTTTAGCAAATCTAAATCAATTGATCATTATATCAGTGGTAAAATTAATTTCATTTAAATAAAATTTTTATCAAAAACAAGAAAGACACATCATATAGAGCTCACATTTAATAGGTATATGTCACAAATATATTAGTTTTAAAGCCAAGATGGTACAATTTCAAATCCTTTTATTAACATAAAAATTATGTTTTAATTCCTCAATTAATATAAGACTGCGTACGCCGTGACAGACAGAACAGACGGACAGACATGGTTAAATCCATAAGCTCGACTTTTATTTAAAAAAGTGAATACTGTCAAAATCAATTGAAGCTTTAATTATAATTAATATAATGGTAAGATAGTGAAAATAATACCATTTATAACATTATTATTTCATTGATACATGTGCTAGAATCACATTATCGAGAAAGTAGAATATAAACATATATTATACAATCATTTGAGTAAAAATATATTATAAAATAAATCAATTATAGCATATTTATTTCAATAATTAAAAATCATATAGTTGTTATATGTGCACGAAATACATAGTTTTGAGCTAATTTTATTTCAATTTAAAAATTCTCTTATTTTCTATTTTTAATAATAAATGCTACAAAAGCTATAAATACTAATAAACGTATTTTTTCCCGAAATTGAGAAACTGAAGTTTAAATTTTACAGTTTTTTAACCTCAAACCATATAAAATTTATATTTATACCGCTAAAGTTTTAAATAACTTATTTTTAAAACAAGATCGAAACGGTCATAATATCTGACTTTGTTAGTTTTAGTTAGTATATGGTCGCTCGCTCACTCCGTTCGCTCGCTAACCATTTTAATCTTTCGTGTTCTATAATATACCAGCCCCATGAGCGACAGATGATACTTAAGTTTTGAATCATGTTTAGTTATTTTAACATTACTTTTGACTTTAAACCTGCGTTTTTAACCATTATGAGCCTAAAAAACAATTAAATACCGCCAAAATGAGGCAGATGCCACTAAATTTTTAACTTAAGTTTAGACTATTTCTGACAAGGTTTGCCTGTTTTAACCAGATTTTTGTTTATTTTGAGACATTAATTTCCTTTTTTACTGCTAATAGCGGCAGATGGCACTCGCATTGTATTTCTAATTTTGGTCTTTTTTGCCTAATTTTGCACATTTTTCCAGTCTTTTGGACTTTTTTGTCGTTTTGAAGCTAGAAAACACTATTTTAAGGCAAATATCGGCAGATGCCACTGAAGATATTATTTTATTTTTGCCAATTGTTTGCCTATTTTGACCCCATTTTTTGACACATTTAATAACAATTTTGAGAATACATTTGTTCATTTTGACACAATTTAATGGCCTTATTAACCTGAAAATCCCTTAATTAACATAAGAAATCGTTAAATTCCCTTAATTAGAATAAGAAATTGGTAAAATCCCTATATTGACATAAGAAATTGGTGAAATCCCTTTATTAACATAAGAAATTAGGAAAATCTCTTATTTTAGAGTAAAGATCAAAATCTCTTTATTAACATAAGAGTGTGCACATCTGACAGAAGGACGGACATACCCAAATCCATATATCTGTCAAAGTCAGATAAAAAATTTAAGAATAAGGCAATTTACCACATGCGGTGATAGTACAACTTAAGGTGATAGTACCACATGCGGTGATACATCATATACTTCCCCTTGATTATAACTTGCAAATTTCATAAGAGTTAAATTATGTAACAAAAAATGATTTTATTTTTTGCTTTTAAAGATTATGGACCCTATTCTAGGGACGTCAAGAATGACATATTTGGAGGCTGCTCTAAGGCGAAACTACGAAATGGGGAGAAAAAGAAATTCAGAGGAAAGGAAAGCTAATGATAGAGCAATGAAACGAATAAAGAGAGCTGTTGAATCACAAGAATCAGCAAGTTTAAGACGAGTAAATGACATTTGCATAAACAGAATTCAACGGCAAAATTTATCGCAAAATGAATTAGAACACCGTAGACGTATTGGTGTAGAACGGCATAGAAGTCAATACAATCAGATTTCTGAATTAGAACTTGAAGTTAGAAGGGGCGGTTATCAAAAATGTAATAGATTAAGACGAGCATCACTTTCCCAAGACCAGCGGTTAAGCATAATTGTTTTTTATTTTATTAAGCATCGGAATAAATAAACACGTCAAAACGGGTTATAATTATCTGAAGATGAATCTTAAAATAAACAAGTTTTTACGCTGTAAATGTTAACGTAATCAATTGAATAATATAAATTTTTTGGATAAAAATTTTGCATATGTATAAAATTTATATTATTCAATTTGTCACGTGAACGTAATATTATGCACAAAATTAATTAGATTAATAATTAAAACCTGAACATGAGTTTAAATAAATTAAAAAATTTAAGTTTTTTTAATAAAATTACTTTCAAAGATATTTTGATAAATTTTGCGAAGAATCCAACAACTTTTAATTTGCATAATTAAGTAAAAAACAAATAAGTCAGCATTGATTCATTCACTCTCTTTTGCTCGAAGAAATATTTCTTAATAACATTTAAGTTTCAATAATAATAAAATTAAAGTACAGTTAAAAAACCATAAATAGGGATTATGAAATATTTTAAACTTAATTTTTTACTAGTGTTACTAATAATTACTACATTTAGTAATTGTGATGATTATAACAATGATTACCTCAATTACGAAAATGAAACTTCATTTGATTATAATGAAAAAAATTCCTGTTTTTACGACGAATTATATGAAAAGTTAAAACCAAAAGACTTGGAAGAAGGAAAGCAAATAAATATAACGAAATATGAAGAAAATTTGAATGAAACAATGGATAGACTCTATAGATTAAAAGATTTGATGGAAAATGCGATAAATTTTTTATACAAAGCATTTTTACCAAACATTTATGAATTTGGTTACGAATCAGTTTTAACATCCGAGTGTTTAGCGGCGATAATCAGAATTTTTGAGGCCAATAAAAATGCTGAGCTGTGGTCTGCAAAATGTATGTGATTTGAGTCTAAATTATATATACTGTATATATGAAATTTTTATGATGAAATATTTACTTTTTTAAAATAAGTTTTAGACTCATTTGGCTTTATCCCTAAAGGCTTAACTGAAGGAGCAATCACTGATTTTGGTCAATATGACCAGTGTTTAGATATTAAAAGCCCTCAAAATTTAAACAATAAGAAAACTTCTATAATCCACGGTCAATATTGTTTATTAAAATTAATTCTTCCGTTACCTAATAAGCATAATAATAACAATAGCAATGATATGCATTATAATTTAAAAATCGATCGCTTAAATATTCCATTAACAATCAATAATAATAAAGTGGTAGATATTGTTAACACAGTTAGTAAACGCGGTCAATATATTTATTTCGATTTTTCTATTAACATTGGAATTTGCATTCCATCTCAATGCAAACCTGAAGAAATTGAAATGATTACCAATAGAGGTATTACAGACTGATAAAATTAATATTATTTCCATAAAATAATGAAGATATTTTTTAGCCATATTTTCAATAACAAGAATTCCAATAAAAATAGACGATTGTTCAACGAAAACAAAATCTCATATCAAAGCTTATGACATCAGAATAAATTATTCAGTGTAAGTTCATGTAAATAATATCTAATAATAATATGTACAATAATTCCATACAAATATGTTTTAAACAAGGATAACCTCTTCTTATGCTATATCGGGAGAATTTTCGAAATTTAAGTAGTTGCGCCTATGCTGGATTGTTCAAAATGAAAAACAGGAAAATTTGTTCACTATAATTAAAACTTCAATTATATTTATTAAAACAAGATCGATACGATCATATCATATTTCTTTGTATAGTTAGTTTCAGTTAGTATATGGTCGCTCGCTATCTCCGTTCGTTCGCTCACATTAGTTTATGTTATTTTTATTAGAGATCAGTGTTTTGCTTTTAATTTCCGAACCTTCCGTAATGAGTTTTGGCTATTTATACTCGATATTATTGTCCTAATTATTATTACTATGAAATTTTGCTGTTTTTATCTAATTTTATTATATAATAACAGATTTTGAAATCTTTGTGTCCGATTTTAACTGTTTAACGCCATGCAATCCCTTAATTAATATAAAAAACTGAATTTCCCAACCCCAACTATTTTTCACAGAATTTTAAACAGTTTTTACTTTACTTTAATTTTATAATTATAAAAAACGGGAACTCCCGACCACTTTTTCACCCAATTTTGGTCATTTTTGACCCTTATTTAGCAAATTATTGATTTTTTTTGCACATTTTGAAACTACTAATGGTCTTTTTGACTTTATTTTTTGTCCTTTTTGACTTGTAAATCCCTTTATTAAAATAAGAAATCGGTTTGAATCTCTTATTGAAAATTAGAAATCCTTAAAATTCATTTATTAATATAAGCTAAATTTTATTAATTATACTTTTTTCAAATTTTTAGTGTTTTTTTTGTATTTTTTGAGTTTTTTTGACTTTTTAATTGAATTCTTTATGTTAAAGATTTTTGGATTTTGGAACTATTTTCATTTTTTTGAAATGTGCACAGACAGATGGACAGACGGACTCACATAGTCAAATAAATATATCTGTCAAAGTCAGATAAAAAAAATTATGAATAAATATATAATAATAGTTTATTAAACAAATAAAATACAAAAGAATGTAATAATTATTTTAATTTTCAGATCTGTAATATTCATTACAAGTTTATTTGTAGTGATTTGCACATTTATTGACTTATTGAAGAAAATTAGTTATTTCAATAATAAACTGAATACAAAGTTATTGTGGACGAAACATTTTTCTATTGTAACATATAATGGAAATCTTTTTCAAAGTTCAAATAAAAGGTTGACATCAATTGATACAATGAAATTACTAGTAATTCTATGGGTGTTTATTATACATCATTACCATTTTACATTTTATGAGCCAAGAGGTTTAAGAAGGAGCACTGTATTCTTCGAAAATTTCTTAAACTCAAAATTATACTTTTTCTTAAGATTCAATCAGTTAATGGATATATTTACAGCAATAAGGTAATATGTTGTATCATAAACAGATATCTAATTGCATTTTGGGGTTTTAATTATTATACCAAAATGTAATAAAATTTATATAAATTATTAAAAATCTAAATAATTATTTTTACTTATTTTTTCATAATTAGTGGTTATGTAACAGCACTTTCTTTATTCAATCAATTAGAAAAAAATAATGGAAAACTTAATTACATATCATTCGTGGTTAAACGATGGATTTATTGGACTATTTTAATAAATGGTCATTTAGTATTTGTCTATTTGACTCCATTATTAGGAAGCGGACCACTTTGGAAATATTACGAGGAAAATTTGTTTAAAATTCGGTGTTATAATAACACATTTTATAATCACTTTATTCATATTCAAAACTATAACGAGGAATTTATTATTGTAAGTTTACTATTTTGAATTCAGTTTATTTTCAAATTTTTTAAAGCAAAACATTATGTTAAAAGTAATAATGGAAGACATCTAAATTTTCTTGAGCTTAAACAAGCCATTTTAAAACTCAAAATTTGGGGGAATTGAGCTAAGCTTCAAAAATAAAATGTGCTCCTGAGCTTGAGCTCACTTATACAGTATATGGATGGGCCTTAACTCAAATATTAAGAAATATTAAAATATCACTATTAGAACGAGCTTATAATGTTTTACTTATTCCAAATATATAGTAATAGCCAATAGTAAAGTCTCACTTTAACTCAAAAAAATGCAACTAATATTAAGTTTTTTTGATTTTTAAAAAACTAACAAAAATATTTTTTTTGTATGCGATAAAATCTTTGGCTTAAATTATTATCAATACAAGCTCACAAGCTTATCAGGTTTAAAAATACTGAGCTTGAGCATACTAATCCTAGCTCACTAGATTGTGAGCTTTGTGTTTTAGATCTTAACTAAATTTTTTATTCCAGCTTTATTTGAAGCTAGCTTGACTAAGCTTGAGCCTTTCTGCCACATTTAGTTAAAAGATTGATTGTTGGTCAGGTATGCATAACTTAATAATAAAGTTTTAATTTTTATATATGGAAACTATGGATATAATTTTTCTCGAATGTCCCGAAACTAATTTATTGAAGTTAAATTCTGATTTAGGAGTGATCCATTATAAAAATCTCCCGATTTAAACTATTCTTACAACTTTTTGAATCAAAAAATAAAATGTTTATTTACGATAGTCAAAAATTAAATCTCAATGGAAGTTAAAATTTTGTTAAAAGAAAGCAAAATAATAATCTATTACTGTCTGTAAATTATTCTATGCTTTAAATAATGTATTTAAAAAATGAAACATTAGAGAGTAAAACTTTATTTGTTTGTTAAACCCGTATAATTGATTTTACCTCAAATAGCTTATTTATAAAATTTTAAAGAATAAAGTTCGCCCTAATTTTAATTGCTCAGAATTTTTAAATTTTTAAACTCTTTCAGTAATGACTCCTTATATCGGTAACTTTTTAGACATGACCCGAAAAAATTTAAACCAAGTTAATTACTAATTAGAATAACTTAACAATACAGTTTTATTAAAATTAAGCATACTTTATATTTAAGACCGTAGTTGCAATTTTTTATAAATTAGGAAGACTTATAGGTGTTTAAACTGTGTGCCAACTCTTTTAATATAGAAGTTACCCTTTTTGAGTTAAGTATATAATTGTACAATTAAGTATAACATTCTTCATATTCGAAACAATCACTAGAATTTTGTTGTGATTGTCATTCAACCAAATGTTATCATATTTTATGAAGCTTAAAATAATAAATGATATTTTCAGTTAAACGTTTTAAACTAAAAATATATTGTAAATTACTTAAATTTCAAGTGTACACACCAGTCATGGACTCTTAGCACATTACTACATTTTCACATTATTTCACCATTAATGGTTATACCACTCTATCGAACCCCAAAGTATGGCTCTTTTTTGTGTATATTATTAATAATTTTTGGCTGCTTTCTAAATGTATGGCCAACATTGTGGAATATACACCCATTTGTAAGCAAGTTTCCGGAAAGTTTAGATGGTTATAATTTGTCCTTACAAAGATATAATTTTCATACCGAACAATATTTGGCTTCATTTTGTTGTGGAATATTAGCTGCATATTTATCACGCAAATATCCGAAAGTAAATCTGGGAAACAAATTTGGCGAAAACATTTTAACAATTTGTTTCATTGGAATCAGTGTTAGTATTATACTATGGAGCGAACATTTATTTGATCAAACATTCAGCGGATTCGAAAATATTATTTCCGGCGCTTTAATGTGGTCAATCGGCAAAGTTTTATTTATTTCCGGAATTCTTTGGATTTGCTATGCTTCGTATTCGAATAGACAAAGTAATTATATGGAGTAAATTTTTAGACAAAGCATGATAACAATTCAAATAGAATTACATTTATTAAAAGTGATCTAAAATCGTTAGAAAAACAATTGCAAAATAGTTTACTAATCGTTAGGAAAAGAAACAACATTAATAAAATTCATCCGAAATTTTAAATACTAAGTTGTTTCAAAAATTATTAATGGTTATCTAAACATTGAAATAATTTTATTGATACCATCTTTATTATGAAAGTATTTTATTTTAAAATGAGCTCTTTAAAAACAGAAACTAACGTAAATAATGATTTTAAGAAAAATTCACTTATTCTGATTAAATTAATACAGAGAACTTATCCAACCAGTTAAGTAAGTCTTAACTGATAATATTATTGTACAATATTATTAACTTTTACCATTTATTGTACATTTTAACCTAATTTCTTTAAAATCGTTAAAATTTTGATGTCAATTTAAGATCTACGATAATTAATCTTAAGTTACATATAGTTCGAATTAAGTTATTGTTTTGACAAAGTAATTTTCTAACTAACTTTAAATCCCAATTGCTTTCTGAAATAAATTGTTAAAACAATTTCAAAAAAAATTGAAGCTCTTATCTGTCAAGATTTTTCATCATGTGAAAAGTAAATTATAATTTTTTTTTTGTTATCTAGTATTTACTAATCCATTCTTGAACTGCAAATTGTTTCAAGTTTTTTCAAAACTATCGGTTGGAATTTATATGTTTCACCATCACGTCGTCTATTATAATATTTACACAGTGAAGGAAACTTTCATTTTCAATGATTCAAATTTGGTGAGAACTAATCGAATATATATATATTTATTACAATTCTAAATTGTTATAGTAATTTATGTTTTTATTATGTTTATTTTATGATTACTAGTTGAAAAAATGGTTTATCAATTTAATGATTTCAACAATTATTTCATACATATTCTTCTTAATAATCGATTGTCCATCCATGGCTATTATAAGTCTATTGTTCTCAACAAAAACAAAAAAGTCCTAATTAAAGATTCAGGAATTTGCTTCTTTATATCATAATCAGGAACGGGATTATTATGGTATAACATAAAATACTATATATTTCCATGATTTAAATATTCATGCGGAAAACGCCATAAATTGGCAATATATAGTTTTATAGTAGATTTTATTTGTCTATAAAAACACAGGTTAATATAATTGTTGTGATTTGTTAAATCTAAGTTTTATCAAAATTATTTACAATTAAAGTTCTTCTTATGTATTTAAAAGAACTCTCAAAGGTAGAAAAATATCGTACTTTGATTTAATTTTGTTTTCTCATCGATTTTTAGCTCAATTATTTTTTAAAAGGCGAGCTTATGGATTTTAGTTTGTCTGTCTGTCTGTCTGTCCGTCGGCTCTGGTGTCCGCAGTCTTATATCAGTAAAGGCATTTTACCTATATCTCAGTGTTAGTTTAGTTATCAGTTTATGATTGACTGGGTAATATGGTACATCACATTTTATTTCATCTCAGTTTCTTAAGCAATTTGTCCATAATTTAACATAAATATCCGATCTCTAAATTATTGAATGAAAAGTCTGCTCTATATGAATGTGTCGTTCTTGTTTTGTTATATTATTTAATCTTATCTGTGTAAATATTTAACACTCTTGTAAAATATTTACTCAAAATGCCATAAACTATTAACTTAATACCATTATTTAATAAAATTACGCCGAAAAAATAAACGATAATATTAAAAGTTTTTTTCTCTTTTAATGTATTTAGCGAACACAAGAATTTAGGTGCAAACTTTAAATCTGTGGTGGATTTGGTGCTATGTTTCCGCTACTGAGAACTAAATTTTATATTTCATAGACTGGTATATGAGTAGACGACAGCTTTTATGCGCTGACAGTCATAGCGCACTATCCAAGTATAAAACAAAGCTTTACACATAACGAACCAAGGCCATCACTGCTTTAAGTAGATTACATTTAAAACTACTAGGACACCCTTCTGCCACCTTCTGCCAAAAGCTTCGATATAATAAGAGAGATAGAAATTAAGGACCCCCGTGACTCCCTCCCGTGATGCGGACATAATTTGACAAACAGGGTGTGCCAAAATGTGTTGGTCTGGAGGAGGTTACTTTCCTACTTTTCAAAATTTTAGGGGGAGGGATTAAACTACTCGGAATTAAGCGACAATTTTTCTGGCATCGGTCAAAAAATATTAAAAACAATCTCGATACGGTCATAATATCTGACTTTGCTGTTAAAATTTGAATAGTATATGGTCCCTCTCTTCGTACGCTCGCTCCCATTATTTTATATTTTCTGTTATAAGTTAAAAATTAAGTTAAAAGCAGATGAAATCAAAAACAAATCACTTTATTATCGCTTATTAGTGGCATATGCTAATTTAAGTTTTGACATTATTGCCAATTTTTCCCTATTTCGACTAGATTTTGGGACCTTTTTGATTTTTAAAATCCCTATTTTTACTGCAAATAGCGGCATAGGCCACTTAAGTTATTAATCAAACTATTGTCATTTTAGCATAATTTAGCCAATTTTAGCTAGTTTTTCGGTAATTTTTTGCCATTTTGAGTCTAATCATCGGTATTTTTATGGCAAAAGGCGGCATATTCCACTCAAAGTTTATTCTTATATTTGGTAATTTTTGCCTAATTTGTAAATTTGGGCCAGTTTTTTTTGTATTTCAAGAATGAAATTTTGCTATTTTTTCTTTAAAAAGCGGCATTTGCCACTCATTTGTGACCTAATTTTGGCCATTTTTGACACCTTTAATTCCAATGTTGAGCTTACCATTTTGTATTTTGGACCCTATATTTCGTCCTTTTTGACCCAAAAATCACTTAATTAGCATAAGAAATAGATAAAATCTCTTTATTAACATAAGAAGTTGGTAAATTCCCTTAATCAGAGTAAAGAGTAAAATCCCTATAATACCATAAGAAATAGTTGAAAATCCCTTTATTAAGTAAGAAATTGGTAAAATCCCTTAATTAATATAAGAGTGTGCACGGACGGACGGACAGACCGACAGATATAGTCAAATTCATATATTTGACAAATTTGCAGTCAGATAAAAAATTCTTCCCCATAGAGTTGACATTTTTTCGGTAGGGGGTCAACTTTTTGAGAATTCTTAAGTAACCCTCTCCAGAGCCTCCTCTGGGACACACGGCGGAAAGAGATCCAAAAAAGTATTTTTTATATTATATATATTACTTTGGACAGGTTTTGCAACTCACAACCTCAACCTCAAAGTCTTTTATATAAGTTTAGTATACTATTTATATAAAATACTTTTTATTAGTACACTTATTTGTACACTTTTGCAGACTTTTGACGCCTAATATGCATAATAAAGGAAAAAAGCAAGAATCCGTTGTTGATAGACGATCTATGCTCATAAGTTTAATATTAGTTAAATTTGATCTGAAATAGTATTTAATTTTTCAATAGCTTTTTTGCTGACAGTTTTACCAGATTTAATGTCTTTTTTTTTGGCTGAGTTTTTAAAACTTTCTCATTCCAATAAATCAGACTCTTTATTTGCCGCAGTTATAATTCCTTGTTTTGTGAAATATGCCAAAACAGCCTTATGACTTCAAAAAATCCTTCCCATGAGTTTCATTTTTGGTACCGTTATCCAGTAAAACCTGAAATCCCAGTTCCAGATTGATTCAAATAATAATCCGTGTATTTAGTCGCCATCTTTCTTACACAAATTTGTGGATTTTATAATAAAATAATATCATGTTATCCTTTTTGTAGCTTTATAAAATGTAAATCAATACGAACTCTTCCATGCTTAAAAGGTATTAGTTGATTAGAGTTATGTTTGATGATTATTTCTATGTTGCTTATTTCGTCGAATAACGCTTTTCGATATTGAGGATTTTCATAGAATAAAACAATATCATCACTAAATATTTTGTCATTCGGTACTTCAGCAACTCTTATAAATTGTTCTTAACGCACGTTTTATTAGTATAAACAGTTCTTACATCTTAATGCGGGTGTTCTCTCTATTAAGCTTCTAGAATGTTCTCTCAATATAAAGTATGCTAAGTTCTTAAGGCAGGTTTTTTCAGTATAAACAATGCTCACAGTTAGTCTACTAATAAACTAGTAGAACTTCGGGTTAATAATTCAAGAAGATTTTCTAAATTAAGTACAATTTCAAAACGACTACTTTGTATTCCAGCCACAAGTTTATCATAATGAAATTTTAGTTATGCTAATTTAACTCTTACATAATAGAACTTTGTCAAAACCAGATAAAGTTGATAACTTACTGTTTATAAGATCTAACTTTAATGATTATATATTAAATATTCAAATATTCAATCTTAACTTTTAATAACAATCGATAAAATATTCAGCCTTTCACTTTATCCTTTCAAGTATTACTTCTTCCGGTTCGGGTCGGGTCCCGAATACGCTATCGATTTACAAGTCTAATTCAGTTCAATGTAAATTGTAAATTATCTTTCGGTAGTAAAAATAATTAATTTTTATTTTGCAAATTTATTCTCGCTTTTGGTACACTATTTTTCCCGGTATCCGACAGTTTTGTCCACATTTAAATCCCAGAAATATCTATCCATTGTGATCAGTGATTTATTGATGAAATAAGTTTCCTATAACTTATTTTTGGAGTATTTATTGTTTAGAATTAGAGACATAAAAAATATCATTAAATAGAAAATAAAACAATTGCTTTATATTGGTTCACAAATTTATCAAAACAGCAAACATTTATTAAATTTTAAGAGAATCGAGATTATATAAACTTATATGCTTCTAAATTATGATATAAAGTAGAAAATTATATCAGTTTCAGGGTTTAATTAAAACTTTTTTTTTTTGTTGAGAACAATAAACTTATAATAGCCATGGATGGACAATCGATTATTATGAAGAATATGTATGAAATGATTATTGTTATCATTAAATTGATAAACCAAATTGTCATCTATTAATCATAAAATAAACATTATTAATATATAATTTAATATAACAATCTAGAATTGTAACAAATATATAAACGAATAGTTCTCACCAAATTTGAATCATTGAAAATAAACGTTTCTTTCACTGCATAAATATTATAAAAGATGACGTGAAAGTGAAGTATATAAATTCCAAGCGATAGTTTTGATAAAACTTGAAACAATTTGCAATTCAATACTGGATTAGTAAATACTAGATAACAAAATGATTTACGTTTTATCAAAATGAAACAATCTTGACAGATATACAAAATAAAAGCTTTGAGAATAAAAGTCTTGACCTTTTTAAAATGATTTTAACAATTTATTGTAGAAAGTAATAAATAAGGATTTAAAAATCGTTAGAAAATTATTTTTTTAAAAGAATCAGATAATACGAACTTAATGTAATTAATATATTAATCAACGTAGAGGTAAAAATGACTTGAAATTTTTCAACGATTTTAGCGAAATTAACTATTTAAATATATCTAAATCTAAAGATTATAAGTATATTAGCTAATATATAAACAAATAATTTGGTATAAAAAATATAATTGGTACAAAAAAATTATTAAACGCGTTCAATGACAGATGTTTTAATTTATTCAGAATAAATTAAAACATCTGTCATTTGACACTTGTTTTAGCTCCGATTTTCAAATCCCTAGTTATGAATTAATTTCTATTTGAATGGTTCTCATGCAAAAATTAAATGAATATAATTACTTTGTCTATTCGAATACGAAGCATAGCAAATCCAAAGAATTATGGATACGAATAAAACTTTGCCGATCGACCAAATTAAAGCGCCGGATATAATATTTTCGAATCCGTTGAACGTACGATCAAATAAATGTTCGCTCCATATTATAACGCTAACACTGATTCCAGTGAAACAAATTGTTAAAATATTTTCGCCAAATTTGTTTCCCAAATTTACTTTTGGATATTTGCGTGAAAAATATGCGGCTAATATTCCACAACAAAATGAAGCCAAATATTGTTCGCTTTGATTATTGTATTTTTGAAGAGTCAAAGTAAAACCATCCGAGTCGGTGGGAAATCTGCTTACATATGGGTGTATATCTGACAATGTCGGCAATACGTTTAGAAACCAGCCAAAAATTATGGAAAATACACAGAAAATTGTGCCATATTTCGGGGCTCGATAGAGTGGTATAATGATTAATGGTGCTATAATGTGCAAATGTAATAATGCGTTAAGAGTCCATAAATGTGATGAACACTTGAAATTTAAGAAATATACAATAGGTTTAATATATATTAAATTATAACTTTATAAAATTAGCAGCAAATATCATTTAAAAATGTTAATTAATTAAAATAAGCACACCAACATTTGTCATGACCAAAATGACATTTACAACAAAAGCATCAGTGATAGTTTTGAAGTTGATTAAAGTTATATATGAACGTAACTCAAATAGGGTTAATATCTATACGTAAAGAGTTGGGACAAAGTTTAAACATTAGTATTTATTAATGATTCCGTATTTTTAAAAAATTACAACTGCGGTTGTATACACTAATTTATTTTATTTTGATTATTAAATTTAAAATAATTTAGTTATCAACTAGTAGTAAATTTATCGAGTCAAATCGAAAAAGTATCGAAGTCAGTAATGATTCAGGAGTTAAAAAAATTTAAAATGTAAACAATTAAAAATAAGTTAATTATGTAAAATTAAGTATCATTGGATTTTAACAAACAAATAACGCTTTTAATCATAATATCATAATTTATTTTAGAAATATTTTTAATGCATAGAACGGTATGCAATAAAATCATATGAATTGACTCACAAATTGTAAAAATATCTAAAATCGTAAGATTTTTATAACAGGTATGGGGCATCTCAGGAAACCGAATATTATCTAAATAATGGAACCACACTACAACTAATCGTTGTACAGACCTGGTTAACCCTTAGAAAGTCATCGAATTTTTTAATTTCTTAACTTTTAGACTATAAAAGTACACTAACGATGAGATTCTCTTATCTTTGCGTTAGCATTCATTTATCCCTTCACACGTAAACTATTTTACTTTCTTTTGTAACTTTAATTCTTAAATCTATTATTTAGTTTGTGTGGTATTGAAATCATTTTTATTGGTTCATAACTATACTTATAACGTTTAAATTTATAATAAAACTATATTTTATTACTACAAATTGTCTTACGCTCATTTAATGACTACACTACAAACTACCTATCAGTTGGATTAGCGTGAATACTGAGTCTAACCATCAGGTATATAAGTTAATTACGAGTATTACGTTGACTTTTGGTAAACTGGTGAAATACACCCTTTCTCTTGTTACCGCCAGACGATAATCAGAGTTTATGAGCCGCTCACAAACCCTGTATTTCTTTGCAAATAAGGGATATACCGTCACCGCAAATTAAAACGTAACTCTGACGTCATATTTTTATATGTAAAACAACGGGGCAATATGACGTTATATTTTATTAGGCGGTGGCGGTACGGGAGTCATTGGCGATCGTGCATACGGGTCTCTTAGTTATCAGTGAGTTTACGTTTCCAATAAATAGCTTTGGGTTTCAGAATAATTTAATCCATTATTAACAATATGAGAACTTTAAAAATTCAATGTTATGTTATTTCTTCTAAATGATGTTTGCTTTGAAAAATTTGAAAACAAATTAAAATTCAAAAGTTAACTTACAGTAATAAAGTCCATGTTATAGTTTTGAATATGAAGAAAGTTATTGTAAAATATGTGATTATAACACCTAACAGACACAATATCCTCGTAATATTTCCAAAGTGGTCCGCTTCCTAGTAATGGACTTAAATAGACAAATAATAAATGACCATTTATTAAAAGAGTCCAATAAATCCAACGTTTAGCCACGAATGTGATGTAATT
>JAQIXJ010001069.1:0-23978 GCA_034700185.1 Phthiracarus laevigatus | reverse complement strand
TAAATAAGTTGCATAAAAATAATGCAATATTTGAATCATTAAGTCAAAATTAAATTTTGAATATAATAATTATGTTAATAAATTGATAATATGTTGAAAAATTCAACGTTCCAGTAAAGGTAAAAAACAAAAACCGATCCCAATAAGGTTCCATTACCTGTGCTATATTCAAATTCCACTAAACTTCCAGCGTTTCTGTTCAAGATTAGTTGGCATACTTTATCCAGTATTTGCTTTAAGCTGTTTGTCGTGAGCGTTACTTTTCATCCGAACGGTACTATGACTGTGAACGCATAAACGCAGTCGCGTACTCATTTACCAGTAAATGAAGTATTAAAATGAGTTCTCAGTGGCGGAAACAACTCGCGCCAAATCCATCCCTGTTTATGACCATATTTTATAAATTTGTTTTAACGTTTTAAATTAATTGTTAATTGCAAAATGAATACATTATCTATTCCAAAATTTCATGTTTATTATTATCATCCGTTATGGTATACTGATTTGCAAAACCCAGTAATATAGGCTCGCAATCTTTATACAAAATTATTTTAAGAATGTAATTTTAATCTTTTTAAAGAGATTTAATTTTTTGATTAAATTTGTTTTACTTTGATATGAAATTCAAACGAGTTGATTAATTTCATAGTAATTGCAATACAAACAGATAATGTTCATATCAATAGATTATAAATGGCTCGCAATCTATCATACTGTATCTACTTTTCAATTAATAAGATGATACACAATGCTATTTATAGCAATCACTCTAAATAGTAGCCAATACCTACAAACTTAAAATAGGGTCCTAAACTCTATTTGGCCAATAAAATAATAACAGTTGATTAATACGGTATTGAAACAGCGCGCAAATACAGAGCAATGATATTGGCGGCACAAATGAGTGTGCGTATACGCCAGCAGATAACATATCAATAGGTTCTTTACTATTAAATGTACGCTTTTATCAGCGATTGGGATATGCAATGCTTTGGCGCTGCAATGCGTGTTAGTTGTGTACGGTTTGGTGCCATTTAATGTTATCGAAATGCATTGAACAAACGTTGTTCGCTCGCAATCGAAACGTCTATTATTGGCATAAAGCTATCACTTGTTCGCCAAAAAAACGTTTCACTCATTTTATGCGAACAAAACTATTTTATTATTAATTATTACGATATATATTATCGAAAACAACGCGTTTAAATCGTTATTAGAGATATATCTATATATATATATATTTGTAAATTAAACTTTTTTTTTGTTAAAAACGAAACGAATAGACATTTATTATTATAATATAATTATATATTTTTGGTGGTGTTTTCTTTTTTTGGTTTATATTAAATATATAAATGCGAGTATAGTATAATAGCAGAGAGATATTTATTGCATATCTCGATCGCAAATAAATGTTAAAATTGTTGAAAAGGTATGCCAAAAAACCCTTCGATTATCTTATAATATTACTAAACCATTAACGTTATCTAAGATTATGGGTGCCATTAGAAAAATAGCGACATTTATCGCGTTTTTTAGTGGTCACACGTGAGTATTAGATTTTAAAACCCAAAAATAGATTTAACGGCAACAAAAAAAATCGCTTTTGTTTTACCATTTATTTATATATTGGATAGATATATACGTATAACGGCGTACATATATTATACGTTATACGCTATATATCTATAGTTATATATTTTTGATTGGAATGCGTTCAATAGCGGTAATGATGACAAACACTTGCCCTCTCATACAATACTATGAATGATTCATATGTTTTATCTGAAACATCCATTGAACGGCTAATTCCGCGCTAAACCTTTCCAAAAACACATTTTATTACTATATATGACAACAAAAGTTTTTTGTTTTCCAAATTTTGCCAGGTTTTAGTTGCAAACAGTGTGTGCTATATCGCGACAAAAATTTGTGTGATAAAACCCGAAGTAACCATTACATTACGACCACAATTATGGTTACTAGTATGACAGCAATGGAGACGAACGCCAACAATGTAGCAAACAATGCGAACAACGCAAGTGTGACGCCATCACCGCAATCAGTCGGACGTGAATTCGTGCGCCAGTATTACACTGTCCTGAATC
Source organism: Phthiracarus laevigatus (assembly GCA_034700185.1). Classification (NCBI taxonomy): domain Eukaryota; kingdom Metazoa; phylum Arthropoda; class Arachnida; order Sarcoptiformes; family Phthiracaridae; genus Phthiracarus; species Phthiracarus laevigatus. The sequence continues at coordinate 21,870 of JAQIXJ010001069.1, read as the reverse complement.
AGGGACCGCACCTTTTGCATAGGTTTGTTGTTAATATACCGCACACTTAACTATTCATTAATCATTTAGTGATTTAGGTTAATGTGATGATGTAATTTGCGTCTTATATTTTAATACTGTTTTGCCAACAGTTTGTTTTATCGCATTTTGATGAAAATTTATGTCTGATTTTACATAAGCTCAAATAAAAATATATAAATATTGCGTGTTTTTGCTATGTTGGTAATCAAAACTGTTTTTTCAACCAAAAAAAAACTGATAGGTTTTATAGCGAAGATTCGTCGTTCGTTCACGGAGGTGTCGACAAACCGGGAGAAGTGTCCAGTCCTGTGTACGGTCAGGACGCCATCAATAAGAAGATCTTATCGTTTAACTTCAAGGATTGTCACGCTAAGATTCGACAGGTAGACAGTATGGAAACCATTGGTAAAGGAGTTGTTATTCAGGTATTATTCGAAACATGAACTTAATTGAATGTTAAATAAATGTAAAAAAATGGTTGGAAATTAGGTGACCGGAGAATTATCGAACAATGGTCAACCAATGCGTCGCTTTCTCCAAAGTTTTGTATTGGCTCCTCAATCGCCAACAAAATACTACGTCCGTAACGACATATTCCGTTATCAGGACGAGATTTTCATCGACGACGACGAGTATAGTGAAGCGGAAAAAGTAGAAATCGAGATTGAAAAGACGGAAATAACGCAACAATCCGTTTCGAAAACTAGTTCAGTGAAAGAGGAGCCAATTAACTCAATCAACGAGAAAGAGTTTTTCGAGAACGTGAACGGAAACGTTCATACGGACAGTATTATTCCTGGTGATGACAAACTAGTGATCAGCGATGAAGTAGTAGTGATTGACGAGAAAATTGTTGAACTGAACGCTGGAAACGCGTTTGAGGACGAAGAGTACGTGAAGAATGAGGAGTACGTTAGCGGTTCGACATCACCGTTGCCGCAACAGAACGAACAGAAGACGTACGCTAATATGGTGAGCAAGAATCCGAACTCAAATTTTCCACCATTTCCTGGCACTAACTTCGTGCCACCAGTGAAGACAAGCGGCACTGAGAACAGCGCGAACTTTACGTCTCCATTCGCGCGCCAATCAGAGACATCTCCTGTGCCGCCCGTCACAACTGGACAGACGTTTGCTCCTTTGAATTTCAACATGTCGTCCGGAAAGCCGCCATCGGTTACCGGTAATGCTCAGCCACAGCGCGAAAATCGACCGCTTAGGCGTAATCAACCGTTCAATAATCGACGCAATGAGTCGCGCGAAATAACTCCCGGACGAGCATTCAATGATAGCGACTCAGCGGATGGAGATTATGTCACCAAAAAGCAATACCCGGATGAGAATCAAGTTTTTGTTGGAAATCTGCCGCAAAATATTATCGACGAAGATCTAAGGAATCTGTTTACTCGTTACGGAAAAATTCTTGATGTCCGCATAAACCGCCAAAATCAGAAGATGGGCACAAACACTAAAACACCAAATTATGGTTTCGTAACATTTGAGTGCCCGGAAATTGTTCAACAGATCCTCAAACAAAAGGTAACTATATTTAAATGTTTATGATTTATACATAACTGTATAAATATAAATAGATAACATTTTGACAGTTTGTATTTTAAAAATATTTTTATTGACTTGTAGCCAATTTATTTTGATAATCATCGCTTCAATGTGGAGGAGAAGCGATCGCAACAGGGAAGAGGAAGTCAAAACTACAGTATGAACAGCAATCGTGGCGGATCTATAGGACAAGGAGGAGGAATGGGCGGCAGAAATAATAGCATGGGAAATATCAATTCGAATCGTATACAATCAGGAGGATCGGCGGGTAATCAGAGAAACCGAACGAATCAATCGTTCAATTCTGGTGGTAATATGGGATCGCGTGGAATGAGTGGAGGAGGCAGTGGTGGCTCCGGTGGCTTCTCTGGTGGAGGAGCGGGTGGCGGCGGAGGAGGAGGAGGAGGATTCGGTGGTACTCGTAATTCATCTTTTAATAGACAGCAACGTTAGCATAACACTGATCGTAAAACAAATTCATTAACAAAACGTCGCATTATTTACGATTAAATTTATTAAAACTATTAAAAAAAATAATAACTGTAACATTTGTTACGTTAATATTTCGCTAAAGACGTGCCCTTTTTAACATTTTAAAAAATATATATATATATATATTTGAAATGGTGTGCCTAATAAGTGAAGACGTTATTGTCTCAAAACGGTTACGTTTTCGGTAAGCAATTGCAGGTGCATCACAGTTGTCTGTTTTTTTGTCTCTAAATTTTTAAGTTCTAATTTTTTTTAAACAAATACTAATTTTTTCCCGCTTATCCAATATTATTTTCGATATAATATTTAATGTAAAAGAAACTTTTTTCTTATATTTATTTTTCATTTTTATGCTTTCGAAATATAAGTGATTTTTTCTGCTTTGTATATATTAGAATATATAAAAAATAGGACATTAATAGGCATTTTTGAAGTATTGGCTAAATTATAAACTGGGGATTCATAAATGATTTTTTAAGGGGACTGTTATCATCATGAATATTGTGATAGTAGTCATAATTAATATACCCTTTGCATACAATAGCAGTTCTCTCTATTTCTATATACGAAACAAAAAAGTGATGATTACCTCAAACTTAAGGTATATCTAATTTATTTATATATTATGATTGCTTAGAAACATAGGTTTACTCTTTAAAAGTCAGTGTTAACTATATTTTTATGTGCCATCCGTTTTCACACTAATTTGTACACAAATATCCCAAATTTCCTGTTACCAAAACCAAAACAATTGCCCGAAATATAGTCCTCATTACATAAAATTTCGATTACTTATGCGGTAATTGCGATGATTAACTGCAGACTTATGAGCAATTTTTTATATAACTTTAATGTGATTTTATTGTTTAGAGAATTTTTTTGTGAAATTTATTGTTACTAATATATATATGCATTTCATTAGTAACGCGATTGCATGAATTCATTTTTGAAAAAATATATAAAAAAATTTATATATCATGTCTTTGCGGGAAATTGAAAAATATTTTAGAGTCATTTATTATTAATATATCGAAAAAGAAATTTGTTTTTATTATTAGTTATGTGCAACAGCAAAAAAGTTCATGCAAAACAATATGCGCGGTTATTAATGAAGTGCGTATCGAATCGTTAACCAAAAGAAAAATAATAGTAATAACATAATACAAATGAATAATAGATTACTATATTAGATATATTATAATTGAAACGGAAAAAAATTGCACAAACAAGTCTGTTGTTAAAAGATCTGCACTTAATAGTATTTAAATGTATCGAATTTTTATTGTATATTATCTTTTTATTTCAAATAATATTTTTTTTCGCTCTGTTTTATTTTCAAACAGAAGTAGCAAAAAGCAGTCAAAATAATAGTGTATATAAAACTGTATGTATTATTAACGTATCATAACCTTTTTTTAAAGTTATTAAAAACGAAACGAAACAAAAAATAAAAAATATTACGATCTGTACAATATTATAGAAATTAATTAATTTTTAACAAAAACAAATTTAATTTTTTTTTAGAAAAATGTTTGGTTAGCTATAATTAATTAACGGTAATAATGCGAGTTAAGAAAGCGAAGAATAATAACGCCAATAAAACAAACTTGAATTAAACGTATGCTTATATCGGGGGAAAAAAATTAAAAGAACTATTATTTTCACAATTCAAATATTATCGTATATAATTGCAACTTTATTATAACTTATATATTATTACTTTATATATATGTTACGTTTCATTATATACAAAGGGAAAAGAAGTGCTTTTCGGATGGAATTCAATAATAATAATATTGGATTTAGTATTACTCGCATTCAAAATTTGTTATTTGGGGTGTAATTGTTGTTGTTGTGTGGTTATGTGAACAACAAATATAATTGGCGTTATTTGTCATATGTAACAAACAGTTTAACACAAGTTTTTTTATGCAATTAATTACAATTAATGAGATTCGAAAATAAAATGATTAAATTAAGTTATAACATGATAGATTTTTTTTCAATTTGAAATAATTTATGGCTTATTTGTTTTTTAAGAGTGTCTAAAATTTGTGTGAAAATATTCCACGCTTTTTCATAATAAAAGAGTTAAAATTATTATTTTCGATAAGTGGACAACCAATTTAAACGTTTAATACAAATCATTTTCTTATTTTAATTTTTTGATTTAAAATGCGACGATCATTCGCTTTCATAAGTATGTTGTCTCACCTATAAATCAAAAGAGAAAATATTTTAGACCATAGATGGGCAGTGGTAGTCATTAAGTTTCAAGTTATTATCAAAATTAAAAGATGAAGAACCTTCTACTCAAAACACAAGATCTAACCATTAATTTACTATTAATTAGGATTCAATTGATACCACTTCCATTTTAAAAAAAAATTTACTGGATATTTATAATGGTCTGGTTATTAAGAATAGTCGGTAACTTGATTTACGGTACTGCTATTCACATATACAGCTCATAAATTAAATAATGGTGATGCAGGTGTCTAGTATTACGGTAAACGAAAAAGCAATACTTGTTTAAACTAAATGGTAAAAGATTGTTATATAAGTAAAAAGATAACACACGCCACTATGAACCCAATAAAACCCAATAACGATTATTATTAGCTCATTATTACAACAATAGCTCATCTATAATTTAAACCAATTTAAGATTTTTTTCGAAGCGTTAAAATATTTTTTTTAATGAAAATAAAATGAAATGATAAATCGAAGAATTATTAAGTAAAGATCTACGTGTCAATATTGAAGACAACCTCCACGTTGTTCGTCTTCGTCCGTATCATCTGTATCATCGTCTTCATCTTCAGTGTCATTTTCCGAATCGTTTTCGCTGCTGGCTTCGCAAACAAATGCGTCGCATATGTCTATATTATTGCGTATAATATCCGGCGATGATCGGGACGAGGGTTGAACTTTTTGTTTTGTAAATAATAATCGAATCTAAATGGCAATCAAATTAAAAAATCATTTCAATGCCTTTTTAAACATTTGGTTGCATACTAAATATTTACAAACCTTAAAATCAGCGCTAAAAGTTTTATTAGCTTTATCTTTATACGCCTTATCGAGCTGATGCTTCGCTAGTATTAACTTAAGTTCTTTACCGCTGTTTAAAATTTAAAGCACATTATTAGCAACAACAAAAAATAAATAAATAATCTTAATTGAAATCTAAAAATTACCATTTAATATTCTAACAAACAATTACTTTATCTCTAATAGTGTTCAAATAATTTGCTAAATTTTTGTGGCGATAAACTTGTACACTAATATTTTCACTGCCTATAGAATATTATCCCATGTTAATTAAAGTTTTATCAGTGGGCTTAAGTCAGTCGATGATCAATAAAATAAAGGTTATGTAATTATATGACTTACGCACATCTGTGCTATAAAAGCCAACTTCGCTATCACTTTTAAAAGTTATACGCGTAATCTAGTCATATTCGCATGAATTCAATAAAAAAAATGATTGCAATAAATTATTATATACTTACTGCATGCTACAAAAAAAATTTCATAACTTTACACAAATTGTTGTAATAACATTTGAATGATAACTATGTCAACATTGAATTTTACTCTATAACAGTAGACAGTATGCATACATGCAGTTCATAGCGTTACGTACATTACTGCACGTTAGCGTAATCTCTATTTAGTATCATTACTTGTGCGTAAAATTTTGTATAATTAAAAATTCATTTTTGCTTACGTTTACATCGCATTATTAATCTCTAAATTATAAGTGTATATATCATTTTTTTAAAACTACAGACTAGAAAATCCATAAATTTTTGTCGTACGCTATTATATTCGGAAACTAAAACATTGAGAGTCAAAAATCTAATACTCAAAAGCAATTAATATGCTGTATATATATTTTCGTTTAAGTTTGAAGTGCTTATATAAAATAGCACATGTTATATAACGTAATACTAGAATAGCATAGTTCTGTCTACACATACACATTAATTCTTTAATAGTCATGGTATATTTTTATCTCCCATAAACTATATATTTCATTCCGAATTAAAGAATAAATTAGCGCATTCAACGGCAAAAGTAAAAACTTTTATGAATTGAATTAAAAAAAAATCGCATTCCGAACGCTAATATAATAAAACTCGCAATTGCAGCACAGTTTTGCAATAAATATTAAGAGTTAAAATATCAAAATATTAAGTGCTATCACATTGAATATAGTAATTTTAAAAAAGACTTTAACCCAATTGGTGATATAATTGTGACACTCGCACATGACTTACTATAATTCTCGATCGCTATATATATATACTGTATATATATCGCGCGATTAGAGATTATTCATTATTTCCAAAAATTGATATTCTAATAGAAGTACTCGAAAAGAATTCATGTACGCTTGTTTCTAATGAAGGTCACCATACACTGGAGTGATAACAAAACATTTTTAATTCTAAAAAAGCTATCGCTCTCACAAAGTTTTACTGTTATAAGCTTACGTTCTCTATAGAACACTCTTCATATAAAAATAAAAATTGGTTGGCATACGAGTAATCATATAAACAGGTTGTTAACCCCAAAATCATTCTCAAATTACCGAACTTTGTTTAGTTTAAAATATCTACTGAAATTGAAAATTAATACTATTTATATTAGATATAAGCATTTTCATCTAAATTAATCGGTTAATCAACAAAAAAAAAGAAAAACTCTAAACTGTTAGCTATAGCAACACAGGTAAGTTAAACCATATGAATAAAAGCGAGAGCTAATGCTGATGCAATGAAAGCACATTTTAATCGCGTTTCGATATAAAACACGAGCATTAATCACACAGGTTTGATGACAGCTATTAACAGTTGTAATGAGACTTACTCTTTGGAATCGGTTGGTCCAGAGAGAAATCGCTTTCGTTCACTGAACGCTTGACCGCCATTAGCGAAACCATTTGCACTATTATTTAACTTATTACCCAATGAATTAGACAAATACGGTTCGTTTTCTTCACTTTTAACGAAGAACGTGTTGAAACAAAACTGAAAAATCTTTTCCTTTTTAATCTTATTTTTGATATAAAACTCAAATTTAATGTCTCCGCGAAAACATAATTCGTCGGCCAAAACATAGTCAATAGATTTGAAGCCGCGTTTCACTTCAATCTCATAAGTGTTGAGTTTTGTTTTGGGCAATTGAATGATTTCGCACTGAATTGTATAATTTCCGCCGTTAAATATGGGAACAGTGTCCAAATGTATTGCGTTGAGTCGGAGCGTAACACTTTCATAATTAAGATTCTTTTTGACTAGTTCTTCGTAATAGTAAACATAACGTTTTTGGCTTGGAATTGTCACACCTTTAGAGTCATGAGTTCGGTGTCTACCGTAGTATTCCAGTGCTTTGTCAGCACTGGATATCTTAACACTCGTACCTGTTTCGTCGACAATATCGCACTGACCAGCATGTATGAGATACGCACATATCATAACACCGGTACGCCCTTTACCCGCTTTGCAGTGAATAGCGGCCACGTTTTGCTTCTCCTGCGCCAGCCATCGATGGACACTCTCGCAGAATGGTTTCAATAAGTCGAATGGCGGCGGATTGTGGTCCTGAAACGAATAGTTTTCGTCCACACGTCCGCGAAATTTCGAGGTGTCGTAACGGCGCTTACGTTCCGAACATAAGTTATAGATTTTGTAGCGATCCTTATGTTTTGACTCGAAAAACCGCACCACATCGTCGATATGGTTCCGATAAAATCGTTCCAGTTTTTCCGCTGGAAACCCCATCGCTATTATGTTACGTGAAATGTCTATACAAACCAATAGTCATTAATTCAGTATAATATTAAATAAGTATAATTTAAATCATACCAAATCATATAATATTAACTTACATGAAAGATCGAGATCAAACCCATCCTCTTTGTAGCGTATCTTATTTTTGCTAACCATTCCCTTAATAGCTGAGGCCATTATTGATTTAATGATGATTTTTGTATGTACAATAATAATGAGAGAGATCTCTATCACAATTCAATTATATATTTGAATATAAAATGCAAATCACTTGCGATTATATAATATACTGTATATACGAATGTAAACGATAAAAAAATGTTTGTTTTTTGATTGATTCGCGAATTATTAAAAAATATATTAACAAACTTAAAAGTTTTTTTAATAAAATAATTGTAATTCCAGGAATTGGCAGAAAGGATAACGACAATCGCGTATATGATTAATAGCAACGGATGACAACATTATCGTACTGTTTCATCAAATCAATGTATAATAACTTGACGGAGAGAATAACCAAAAAAAACTATATTATTATTATTATTACTATTATATATCTCGATGTTTATATACATTAATAAAGGGATGCCTTTTAATATACTCTATCATACTATGAAGTCTCTCAAATATATTTTGCTCTACAGTTTTCGTATATAACATATAATTGCAACAGAAAATTTTTTTCGGTTCTCACTCGAAAATATATATATAATAGATTTGCCGTTTAAAGATATTATTCAATTGAATTATTACTAAATTAATAAAACCTAATCTTAAATAAAATAACGTTTTGAAGATATATATAATCTATTATTGATCACAATGATAATTGTATTATTATTTTTTTTCGTTTCAAAATTAAACTTTTCGATAATTAAAATAATTGAATCGAATATTATTAATGAGGAATCGGGTAACACATGGTAGATGGCGATAGAATAACGCGCACTAATGGCGTGATTCGTTACGCTATTCTATTACCGTGTGTTTTATATTAACGAATTATTAATTAAAATTAAGTTTAAATTTAAATGAATATTATAACGGAAATAACTATTATTATTTAAATTTTACGCGTTTATGTTTATACGTCCGTTAAAATTTTTATCAAAAAGTGAAATTAAAACGAAATTATGAATACGGGTATCAATTATGATACGAGTAATTAGTAGTTTAAAATAAATTGCGTCTAAATTTAGTGGATTTGAAAATAATAGAAACTATAGATTAATTTTATTTATAAAATTTTATATCGTTAAAAATTTTTATAATTAAATATATATTTTAACGCAATACACGATAGTATGCGTACAAACTTACACTAAACCATAAAAAAAAGTAAAAGCAGAACATATGTAATGACGAAGAGTCGGCGCTAACGAAAAAAAAACTGAAACCATTTTCCTATATTGCGCTCATGTGTTGAGCATTGACTACAAAAAAAAAGTGAATCACTTAGTATTGAAATAGATAGCATGAGATGGCGCTGTAAACGGAAAACTAAAGCTGCGTTGCAATCATAGCATACAACGTTTGGCGCCAAACTTTATCCCATATTTGTGGCGATTATTTCGGTTTTGATAGCACTTCCAATGGTTGGTTGCAGTTAACGGTTGACTGAAACATGGAATTTATCGAAATCAATGGGATAAACGTGTTATTCCCGTATAAACCGTACGGCATTCAAATCGATTACATGCGTTCGGTTATCGAGTGTTTACAAAAGGTTACCATTACATAACACCATCATTTGATTCCCTTTAAGTTTGATTACTTATATTTTTGTCCATTAGAAAACAAACGCATTATTAGAGAGTCCAACGGGTACTGGAAAAACACTATCGCTATTATGTTCGTGTTTGGCATGGCTTCAGAGTTTGCAACAAATACCACCGCAACTGTCATCGTCTGGCGATCAGCCATCTATTGATTTATCGACCAGTGATTGGCAGCACAAGTATTCGTTACCAAAGATAATCTACAGTTCGCGAACACATCCGCAATTATCGCAAGCGATAGGAGAACTAAAGCGCACTTATTATAACACATTTCCATCGGTAGTAATCGGTTCGAGAGAGCAGTTGTGTATCAACGAAGACGTACGGAAGTTGGACGGCATTTCCGCGAAGAACCAGTCGTGTCGGAGCAAAATCGCGAGCCATAGCTGCCAGTACTATAACGGATATGAGGCGAAAATTTTTAACGAAAAAGATTTCACGGAAACGAAAGTGTTGGACATCGAAGACTTGATAACGCTGGGAAAAAAGCACACGACGTGTCCGTATTACGCGGCACGCGCTTTGAAGACCAAAGCTTCGGTTGTGTTCACGCCATACAATTACATTCTGGATCCGTTGATGCGTAAGTCGTTGAATATTGATTTACGAAATAGTGTGGTCATCTTCGATGAGGGACACAATATTGAAAAGGTTTTCGAGGATTGCGCGTCCGCTGAACTCAAATCGGAAACATTGGCGCTTTGTATCGGCGAAATCACCAAATTGTTAGACAAACTGAAAAATCTGGAAGATGGTAAGATTGAAGACGATGACGACGTGGATGCCTATAAAGAAATGAAGATCGAAGACATCGCACTTCTCAAGATGATTATATGCGATCTTGAAGTATCTCTCGATGGCATGATTTCCAGTTCGAGAACTCCAAAGTCTATGCATCAAACGAACGCGATGTTTAACATAATGGAAAGCGTTGGGCTCGGAATCAATAATTGTAACTTTTTATTGCACAATGTTATCGATAAAATTTCGATGATGTTAACCAACTCTAAGACTTTGAATCATTCCAATGCTTCTCTATATTCGATTTCGTTTCAGTTATTATCCGACTTTATTGAGACAATAATTCCGACTTCGATTGTAAAACAAGAAGATTTTGAATTACATCGAACCGATTTTATTAAAAAGTTTAGAATCTTCTCTGAAAAAGGAATTGATAGTAACGACGATGAAGTGAAAACAGTTTGGTCACAGAAACCATCGAATAATGGGTGGATACTTCATCTTTGGTAAATCATATTAATTTTAATTATAAATTTAATAAATTTAAGTTTAATTTTTAAAATTAGGTGCTTTAGTCCAAGTTTTGGCACAAAATCTCTGGTAAAACTTGGTATTCGTAACTTATTGATTACGAGCGGAACGCTTGCGCCGCTTAATTCGTTTGAAATCGAAATGGATATTAAATTTCCGGTTAAACTTCAAAATCATCACGTGATTGGTAGAAATCAAATATGTATCACAACTATCAGCAAATCTTTCGATGGCGTGATTTTAACGTCGAAATACGATAATAGGGATAATTTGGATTACTATCGCGCGTTAGGAAATACGCTCATAGATCTCATGAAAGTCATACCGAACGGTGTGCTTATATTCTTTTCGTCGTACACTTCTCTGAACAAGTGTATACAAGTATGGAAATCTAACGTTAAATGGAATATTTGGGACACACTTAATGGCATCAAACAAATGTTTGTGGAACCGCGCGGTAAACGAGAATTTAACGATAGTATAGCGAAGTATAAGATGAAAATCGATTTGCCGAACTCGAGTGGAGCCGCTTTTTTGGGTGTTTGTCGTGGAAAACTGGCTGAAGGATTGGATTTACCAAATTTTTACTGTCGCTCCGTTATTATGACTGGTTTGCCGTTTCCTGCGGTTGCAGACCCGAAAGTTATATTGAAAAAGCAATATATAGAGCAATTAAAAGAACCATTTTTGACCGCAAATGGTTGGTATTCGTTACAAATGAAGCGCGCGCTCAATCAAGCGATTGGTCGCGTATTGAGGCATAAAGACGATTTCGGTGCCGTTATTTTATGTGATTCTCGATTCGAGATATTAAATGATGGATTTTCAAAATGGATTAATGCGTTTATGTCAAAGGATAATCTTAACTATAGAGGGAAAATTGAAAAGATTCATGCATTTTTCAGGCAATACAGTGCAGTAAATAATACTTTAAGCAATTACCAAAAGTCTAATCAGTGTAAACCAAATTTTCAAGAGATTTCAAGTGTGGACAAAACAAAATCAATAAATAAGGCAGAATGTGGTAACAATTGCAATAAATTTGCCGATGAAATCGCTATTATCAATGAATTTCATTGCACGAACAGCAGTGATGTTAAATCAAAACCTGCGAAAATGTATAGCATTTTTGACTCGATGTGCGCTACAAATAAGCGATCCGTAGAACTAAGCAGTGGATCATCAAATAATAAGATGGTGATTCCTATATACTCCGAAGATATTCCTATTAAACGTAAAAAGTTGAACATTCCATTGAGATCTGTTATTGATGATTGTACAGTGCCTTCCAATCCAATGCCAGTGCCTTCCACTTCCAATCCAATGCATAGTATTATGAAAGATAATTCTGCAAATGGTTTACGCGAAACTAAAAAAGTTCATTGGAATGAGTCGAGTGAGTGTTTAAAACGAGATATCGGTGAAAAACTTGTTAAATTAAAAAATAGTGATCCATATAATGATGAATTATTGAAAATGTGGCAAAAACGTGGAGCGGAGGTAACACTTAATTTTGACTATAGTTTTAAGCCATACTTTATACTCGCAGTCTTATGCCAAATAAGCTATCGAATTAAAATAGAAAAAATACTTTTACTAATTTCAGTTAATTTACCCAAAAAAATTATACCTTCTTTGTGACGCGAAATGTTCAATGCATTCACCAAAAGCGGTTGTTTTTCTGAGATTTACCCTTACAATCACGAAACACTAACGATTAAATTTTTAAATAATATATTGGCGTTATCACATTATTAGCTGTAAATATTGAGAGATTCTGATACTAATGCATGATTATTCTATTTGAAATGTGATTTATTATAGTAGTGACAATCAATTTTGCTGTTCCGCAATTAAGCATAAGCTTTTCATGTGCAATGGTGACTATTTTTTTTATTATTCTTAATTTTGCAGTTAAAAGCAATGTTTAAGAACACAAAAAAGTTTCAAACATTATGCGAAGCAATTCGGAAATTTACAGCTGAGAAAAATCCTATTTTTCTCGCGCACACAATAAATGATATTTTTTTCAACGTTGAAACGGAAAAACGCGATGAAATTATAAAAGGTTTGTGTTAAAATCACATATGCATAGAATTTTAGGGTTTTTGTAAATATTGTAAAATCTTCGACGTTAGATTTGGCTGCTGTGGTCCCAAAATCAGAAAAACTTAATTTTTTCAAGAACTGTCGCATCAAAGTTCTCTACGATGAACTCGATTCTACTCAGAAAGTCAATGTTATTCATAGAAAGGATAATTTAAAGCGTGAGTGAATGTTAATCGCACTTAATCTTTATGAGTGTAGTCAATGATAGATTATTTTGTGGAATTCACAGAAACTATTTTTTGTAAAAATTCTTTTTCATGTCATTTTTAATTTTTTATATTTTTTCTCGCGTGTATAATTGTTTTGCAATTTGTTTTAACAGATGTGTTTTTACAACAATAGTTTCGTGATTCCGCAAAATAAGTTTTTACTACAATTTATAAAAATATAAAAAAGCGCATTTTAAGTTGAAAATTACGATTAATAGTCAACGCAAAATTATTTACAAATGTTTGTATAGATCGCATTGTTTTTTATTACAGTTTCTTATTTAAGTCACTCATGTATTTTATGTAAAATAAAAGAGTCATTATCACCACATCGAACAGTTTGCTGCGGAATTGTTGGCTGCTTCCGATGCTTCAAACTATCGCGAACAAAAAATGGCGGTAAATGTTTGAATTGCGGCCAGAAATTTAAATTATCAGACTTAAAACACTTGCGATTCAATTCGGCGTTGCGTTGAGTTTTTTGTTGTGCGCATCAAAATAAAAAAGAATTAAAAGTTGACACTTGATTTAATATAAGTTGGTTGGCGTTGCACGCTGTTTATTAGGCCATTAAGTCGCGGCCAAATTGCTCTCATACTTCCTGAATGGCCGGTTAGTGACTGACCGGATCCAGAAATTAATAGCCCATGACTGGTAATGCAGACTACTGTGCATAAGAACGCAAACATAGCGACATTGTGTACTCACTTTAACACTAACAACAACTCGTTACTTACAATTTGCGCAAAAGTTTTGCTGTTTGGCGTTAATAGTGTTTACAGTATACTGTAATATTGACTCGATTTTCGCTTATATTGACTTTTCTCATCTGCATTAACATTTCCTAACAGCTCGCCAACCATGCCTTCCAGTCAGCAAATCGGATGCATTACTCGTCCGTTGATTGACGTGGTTTATGTCAGTTCAAAACGAATTTCATGCCTCCATTCCAATCAACAATAAATTACTTCACCAAATATATACGACTCGAACCGAAATTTGTTCATTACTTGATTGACACGCCAATATATACTGGCTTTTTGTGACCTGTTTTTGTTTAAGTACTTGTCATCTCTTACTCTACACATATGACGACAACTTTCCGGAATGGGTTTATGGGTTGTGCTGTGTATTCGGACTTTTCGACTGTTCCGGTGCGTGATTCGCACTGCAGCCCATTCCAGCGTATTGGTCACTATCATAACTGCTCATATATTTTATTTGATTGTCTGACCGTTACATTCAATGAACTGAAAATCCTTTATTACTCACACTTATGGACAAACTCGCGGACACTTATTTTTTTTAATGAGAACGCATTCATTATTTGCAGCAATCAATGCTGTTTGTCCAGTATGTGTGTGAATTCGATTTGCGCTTTTTTCGTACGAACTTACGCTTCTTTATCTTTTATTTGAAACACTAAATTAAAAATGCAAAACAATAATCACGTACCGCTTTATTAAATATAAATATTTATTTTATTTGAATAATGTGTCAAATTTTTATGAGTAAAATAAAATAATAACACTATTATTTTTATGATTTGAAAGTGTTTTTTAATTTTTCTGCTTAAGGACAAAATGAATATTATATAAGATCGATATGAATATAACGGGCTATATTTGTATAAATTGTACAAACAAATTGAATTGAGTGGATGTTATAAGTTATTAATGATAAAAACAATAAGCAACACACAGTATTTATATTTATGCGATACTGTAGTGTTATTCTTATCTAACTTTATCCCTAAACCGTCTCAACTCTATTCGATCGATCACTAATATCTTTCATTAAATCTTATGCTTATCGCGATCAATGATTCTTTGTTTCATTTAAATCAAAGTTTAATTTTACTTCAGTTTAAGACCACTGTTAGGCAAAGTTTTTAATTTTATCCAAATCAAAATAATTTTTTTAGTGAAAATCATTTTTTTTTGGTGGAAAGTTAATTTAACATTACATTATAGTCTAAAGTTATTTTGTGCATCAATATTCGAAACAAAGTAAAATAGTTACTAAAACTTATAAAATCCTTATTAAATTGAAAAAGTGTTTAAACAGTAAAATTTACAAAAGATTTACTACTAAACATTTCGTTTTAAGTTTCTATAATCGGGTTTTTATTTGAAAAGTTAGTCATTTATCTAAACCTGTATATTAGTTATATTTTAGTTATTTTTCTTAATGCAGTATAATAGTTACTGTATTAATAAAGTATTGGTTTTTGGAGCAAAATCAATTATGATAGAGTTATATGATATAATGCGGAGAATATAACGATACATTTTTGTTGGTAAGGATATGATCACTTGATCACTCAATTGCATTGCTCATTCATAGTGGCATTTATTTTCTAAATTAAAGCGAAAATGGAGTCATTTATCAAATAAGTTTGCGTTATATGATTTTGGCTGTCACCTCATCATACAAATAGCGAACACAGCATTATTCTTATTATCTTTTCTATTATTACCGTTAAGGCATTGTATTCAACCGAAATGGCTTTATAGGAACAAATTTCCCCCTCTTTTCCCTATAGGTTTTACTTGAATGTCTTTGCCACTTTTAGATGTCATCCATCAGTGAAAGAACCCCAGCTTTCCGTGGCGTATCTATGCGTTACCATTCTGTATGAGCAACGAAAAAATTGCAATTCAGGTGCTTTTTTGTTGATTTACTTCTTATTTAAACGAAGCGCATATTATTTTTTGTGTTTTGGCTGTTTATGAGATTCACTGCAACCCATAAGATTTTTTTTTTATTGCTAAGCTTTTGGGGAATTAGTGTCTTCTGTACGACCGGTTTTCTGTAACATTGTATTTACATATTAACCGAATAATAATTACGTGAAGATAAAATTCACTGTGACTGTGATTAAAATTAAAGCATTCTTTTTGATTAGATGTGATTTACTAAAAGCAAACTATATTTGCTTTAAATTTTTTTAAAAACAATTCCCCTGAGAAATAATAAATTTTTATAAATTAAGTTCTAAAAAATTGTTTTTTTTTGTCACGAATGAAAATAATTTTTGCCAATTAATCTGGACTTAAATCTTTTTAATCAATTAACTTTAAATTATTATTATTATGAGTTCTTTTTTAAAGCAAAGAGCAAATGAAAATAGGCATAAATATAAGAAAAGCACTATTTATTTTGAGTATTTTTAGAATTAGATTAACATGCTAAAAAACTTTCACTTGTACTTTATGATAAAA
Organism: Phthiracarus laevigatus; assembly: GCA_034700185.1. Taxonomy (NCBI): domain Eukaryota; kingdom Metazoa; phylum Arthropoda; class Arachnida; order Sarcoptiformes; family Phthiracaridae; genus Phthiracarus; species Phthiracarus laevigatus. The sequence continues at coordinate 5,404 of JAQIXJ010001069.1, read as the reverse complement.
AATTTTTCACAACCTTCCACTGTGCTTTGCATTAAACCTGCGAAAAATGATAGGACTGGATAAGACCTGGGATTGGTTTCAGTGTTACTGGATTTATAGGTACAGGATTAAGTAAGGATTTAGGATTATACTAGAAGAATCCAGATAATTAAATTTGATTGATAAAAATCAATTTTTTTGTGTGTCTGCAACTACAGTAATCTTTTATGTGCATAAATTTTCAGCTTTTTTGTAAAATAATAAAACTTATGTTTTTGATCATTTGCATCTGTCCTTATGTTTGGAGTGTATATAAAGTAGGGTTGTCTATGATTTGAATTAAAATTTTTATTTTGACTTTATAAAACTTTAATCCTATACGAAAAGATAAAAGTATAATCACTACCGGCACTATTTTGTAAAGTAAACTCTTTATGAATGATTCGTTTTTATCTTGTTATATCTAAGTAGGAATCACAGGTAAAACATAAAAATAAGACCTGGGCGAAGTGAAATTTCAAAAGAGACGAAACTAAGATATTATCTAAACTGGACAGTACTATAAATTTTAAAGTTTTTACACCTATACTTTGCGCATCACGTCTCCTGCGCTTCACTCTTACACATAACGAGGGAATGTTGTCGAGTGTCTTAAGCCGAATCCGATGAAACCACTTTAATTCTCGATAGAGAACATTGAATTATATATATTAGAAGAAAAAATTTCGGCTGAGGGTGTAAAGGAGGGCTGTGGAGGGCCGTTAAAGTTTTGATGTCAAAAAGGGGGTGTAGGCTATTCTTGCAGTGTAAAAAAATAATTCGTATGATCACATTACCTTTTACATGAGCCATTATGGCATAAAATTGTCCCATCTGTATTGGGGTTATCTTAATTTTATAAAATGAATTGAGGTATATCTAAAATCTTAGAAAAATTCCAGTTTTAATAATTAGCTTGTAAAGTGTTGGATAATTTTATCTTCTATTTTCACTGAGTAAACTGAGTTCTTGTTTACAGAGAATAGCCACAGAGCGCAATAAGTTAATATAGGAGCTATTCTACAATATTTGTACATCTTTGTCGGTAGGGTATTGGGAGGGAGTTCGCATCTTAGCGGCATGCTTTTTATTTAAAAAAATTCGGATTTAAATATATCGATAGTCGACTTTTTCCAGTAAAAACCTGTAAATATTCTACGCTATTCTACCGTTTTTTACAAATAATTGTCATCTCATTTACTAAATACATGGTAATACATTTCAAATTGAACTTAATTATGAATTTGCGTCCTTGTTGTTAACATATTTTTCCTTTTGATTGACCTTTTTCAATATTAACGTTTTAAGGAAAATTCGTAATTTTACTCAGAATCCGAACACAATATAATTATTTAAAGTTCTCGAAAATTATTGTGTTTAATAAATCTCTATTATTTGTGCTTTATTTTTATATCAAGAAAATAAATAATAAACGACACAAACTTCTTTACGATTTTAATTTCATTTCTCTTAACTTTTAATTTTATTGCAGTCAATAAACTTTTTTCCAAAAAAAAAATCTTAACCATTATTTGCGATTTAACATATAATTCACTTGAAATTCAAAATTAATCCATCGTTTACGCGTTGGTTTATCTTTATTACCGAATCTAACTTATATTCATTATGTTTTAAAGAATCAGCGCTAATGTTTCGAAAGCATTAAATTATTAGTAGATTTCATAAATTCACTTGAGATGCGGTAAAACATAGCACTTTTTTCCTGAATTTCGCTCATAACGTTAAGTCGCTTTTATTCTTAAGAACTTTTCAGTCGTTTTAAAAAAATGACTGGTTTTAAAAGTTGATCCTTTAAACCACAAACTTTTACATGATTGGTTTGTTCGCTGAGGCGTTTAGTGGACCATTAATATCACTTAAATGAGATGATTGGCTCATTTTGTTGGCTCTAAAGTTTTTCTCACTTTGCCAGAAAAAATTGCTCATAAATTTTAAGACTTTAAAATTACTCTAAGGATAAATTCATGAGTGCATCATCGTTCCCATACAAGCATTCACCGCATTCAATGAATTCTCTGAAATATAATGTAAACAGTGCTTTCAATATTGGATATCGTGTAATGTAGCGACAAATATAAGTTATGTTTTTTACTTTAAAATATATATTGATATGTCATTTACATTATTCACCGAATCTCTGGTGATTTACAAGCTTTTTAGCTCATCTTTAGTACCCATTCGTATTTGTTTTCGAGAAAATTGAAAACATTTTCAAAAAACTATTAACGAAAATAAATTGATATTTCGTAAATACATAGCTTCCCAGTTTGTTGAGCAATCTTGTTTCCAATTAATAAAACTTTCGTTTATTTTATTTTACGGTAAAGTCGATAAATATTAAATAGGCAGCGGATTCTACTCGAAGATGTGTCTATATTTTAACGATAAATTAGTTTATTTTGTTAAGAAATGGCATTACCAATTCGGAACGCATTATATGTTACACTTAATATGTTTATTGTCAATAAGTTAATAGTTTTATTGTTTTGTAACGCAATAGTCTGTTGGAATAATCATTTCGCTGTTCGAAAGAAAGAAAGAAAGAGGAGAGAGAGAGAGAGAGAGAGAGAGAGAGAGAGAGAGAGAGAGAGAGAGACTAACATCTCATCGCTTATAACTTCTGCTGCTTTCTATTCTAAGCATTCTGAATGTAACGCGAGCTCTCTTTCGTTTTCAAAATAGGATTATCCGAATGCGAAAATCCGATTAAGAACCAGTGAACATCGCGAATGGTGTAGCGATGGTTCAGATTAACAAAAGCATCAGAGACTCAAAGAATGTTTTTGTGTTATAGCGTCGGAGTATTTTTGGTTTGTGAACACGCCGTAACTGTTAGTAGTTTTGAAACTGTGTTACAATATACTGTATGTCGCGTTTATGTCACTCGTGCGTACAGTACACCACAGTAATTGAAAACTGCCATATGCTTTCCCCTCCGCAATGATGATGATTGGGTTGTCTCGCAAATTGAGTTAAAGGTGATTTTTAAGATCAAATTGCATTATTCGAGACTTAATCTACATTAACATTTGATCGGGAAAAAATCTTAGAGCTCTTTATTGTTATCTCAAAGAGCATCTCTTAAGTCCCCGAACAATGATTTGGCTTTAATTTAAGTTGGAACGAATCAACGAAAAAAAACATGATTTTTTTCAAAAGCAACGTTTTTTTGTGTGCGGGACTTAAATCATGATTAAAGCGCAAAATAATAGGAATAGCGAACCCAAACAGTTAATAGAATTAAAGCGTTAAGAAAATTATTTGATACGGCGTTATGCTTTAAATGTTAAATAATAAAACAGATATCGAAGCTATAGTTGCGGATGTTTTTAGCGTTGAGAAAAGTGCTTCGCATATTTGATAGATTAAATTATGCTCATCTATTTGGTTGGCTTTGAAAATTAGTGCATGCAAAGTAAATTAATAATTCACAAACCAAGTGTACACTACTTTTGTAGTAAAGTAATGATATTTTTATGGCGCCGCAAAACAATCCAATTACTAGTGACTCGTGTGTGCATCTCTTCCACTCTTATTTAAGCTTTTCCTTATACGATGCGTTTCAGTTTTTGGATCGGTTGCATTAAATTAAGCTAATTTCATCATCAAATTGAGAAATGCCTTCGTAACTCGTAAGTTAGCGCTGCATCACCATTCAAACGAATAGATACTCGCATTAACATTAGCTATGCTTTACGAAATCGATGTCTACGATACGGGGCACACAATCGCATGAAACATCTTCTTTCTCTTTATGGATAAAAATGATTATTGCCTCAAGCGATCAGCGAAATAAAACCATACGTACGATATAATACTTAGCTTTTTTTTATTTTTTCAAACAAATAAACTTTAACTGTAATTTGTTTGTTTTAAGTTTGCTTCGCATTTAAACAGTTCGCTAATACGACAAATAAATCACGATTTCTTTTTAAAAAGAATACAATTCACAGCGCATTTTTACACTTGAGGCGATTTTGTCCTTTTTTCGATCATTTATTATTTGTTATGGGATGAATCGCTACAAATTCCCAAATAACATATTCGTTATTATTTTTTCGTATATACTGTATTCATTATCTAATTAGAATACTGTAAGAAATTAATTATGTATGACTAATTTAATTGTGTAGCTTTAAAATTTTTCCTTAATACAGTATGTTGCAATATTGTATAATACTGTTATTAAAAATAAAAGTTAATAAATTTAATTCAGGAGAAAAATTAAGAAATAATTTTTTTAAATTTGAATAATAGCGCATTTTAGATTTTGTTGCTCTAATTCTAGAAATTAAATATGTATTACATAATTTGGAAAATGCATTTTTTTGTTAGAGCTGAGTAATCGAGTTATTTCTATAGTTGGACACTCAAAAAATCCGTAGTTAAAATTAATTAACATTTTATTGGCAGTTACTTTATTAATCATATAATATTAATTTATTGATTAATATATATAAATGTGTATACAAAGTTCGCAAACATTTCTTTAAGATAAGATCTAACTATAATATCTGCGTACATTTCTAGACCGTTTTCTTCTGGGTCTCATACCAGACTGTCCACTCATGCTTGTTCGCGACAGATTACTCGCCCTGACACCTCTTCTTCCTCCTCTTCCACTTGCAAAAGATGGTTGAGAATATTGAGATGGTTGAGATGATTGCGATGGTTGCGATTGTTGAGAACTCATATACGATGGTTGTGCTCTAGTGATCCGCGATTGATTTCTAGGTCTCCGACGACGGTCTTGCGTTAAAATTTGTCTAAACCTGGATAGATTTCGTCGACCAGTTTCATTACTTCGGACAACTCTTACGCTTGAATCATTGGGGCGTTGAGGTTGATAAGGGGTGTGACATCGCTGATATCTACGTTTTGGACGATACGATTGACTGTTCTCATTCAACATATTATTGCTTAGAGTAGTGCGAGATCTTCCTTTTCTTCTGTTTTTTCGCGGTCTTCTTCTTCTACGCCGATTTCTTCTTTGTATCGGACGTGATTGTAGCGAATTTAGCGAATTTCTACTGCTATTATTTTTGTTGGTTATATACATTGGTTTAATGTATTTTCCTGTCTTTTAAGATAATAAATAGTAACTCAATTCAATTACCAATTTTCACTCAAATATTTTTAATAATTTCTTAAATTTAGTATTATTTATTAAAAATATATTAACAATGAAAATGTAATTTCATAACAATGATATGAAACATTATGCGTGCTTATTAGACTTGTATTATGGATTGTAATTTAGGCCAACTTTTAAAAAAACTGTTTTTGTAACTTATTTGGACGCAATATACGTTATTGTTGCCGTATTATTTAAAAACATTGTTGCTTAAAATTTTTTATTAGAGAA
>JAQIXJ010001068.1:0-23986 GCA_034700185.1 Phthiracarus laevigatus | reverse complement strand
TTTTTTCAAAAATTGAAGTCGGGTTCTGGACCACTGTCCGAAGGACAGTGGGCCAGAACTCGACTTATATAACTACTATTATCTTATACTACAATAAAAACTTTTTATTATTACGTAAGGCATAATGTCGTGCACTAATTATGTTCACAAAACAGAATACACCATCGATTGTGCGTATGTATTTGCACGTATGATGTAACCTTAATTTAAACTTAAAAAATAGTCGTTTTATTCTTTTTTTGTTCTAAATAATTTATTAATATACTATTTATATGTAAGTATACTTTGGATTTTAATTTAATTATTGCACAAAACATTATATAATTAGGCTGTTTATCTAAAATGATATACATTCTTAAAAATCTTTTTTGAAAGAATATGCTTTATTAAGGTATTATTCGAGAACACTAGGCATTATTATCTTGTGATTACGAATTTACGAATTTTATTTCTAAGCCAATGTAAGATCAAAACAAGAATGAACATTAGTAATGCGCTCACTTTGACTTATACTCTATTGTTGGCTTATATTATTGATTTTTATTTTTAAATAAGCAAAATTTTTAATTATTATTGTTTCGATAAAATTTTTATATGCTTTAAAACATTGTTATAAACTGTACTTAAGTGAATGTTAAGATTATTTTTAATCATTCATAGTTTAGCTGTCGACGATGTAACATCAAAATTGTGCTTATAAATAAAATTTGGCGCGTGTTTAGGTATATTAGTAAGACGCTTGACACCAAAATATAATCATATTTGCACCGATATTAACCATTTTTGACCAAATTTAAGCCCTATTTTGCTACTATTAAAGTAAGGATTGCTCTATTTGATGTCATTTTTGACACAGTTTAAGCCTTGTTTTGCCCCTATTAAAGCCATTTTTTCCCATTTTTAGTCATTTTGATCAATTTTACGCATTCTTTTGCCCCTATTTAAGCCAATTTTAACAAACTTTTGGCACTTATTTGACTCAATTTTAGTCAATTTTGCCTTAATTTTGTGATCTAAAAAAAGTCTACAAATAGACTGACTACAAATCAAATAGCTGACTTTGTCAAAGTGAGCTAAAATTTGCCAGGAAAAAGAGTTATACAAAAGGGTAGTGAAACTGTAATTATTTTTTTCAGGCAAAAATAAAATATTTATTAGAATTAATTTAATGTCTAAAATGGAAACAACTCGGTTTTATATATACATTTTAATAGAAACCCTAATAATTTAAAAGTGTAGATGTAGAGAGATATAAATACTATTTTAAAAGATTTTAAATCCCTAAGTGAAATACAATATCAAATATGATTTTGATTTCTTTTTCACAAACGAGCGCAGAGAACAGTGAAAGACTTACGCCTTTACTAATGCATGCGTTTAACTGAACGCATAATAAGAATAAAAGCTATTTTGAGAAGAGAAAGAACGGAACCAACATAAAATTATGTAATTATTGCAAACAACATAAAAATAGATATATTATGAAAACTTTAATGAAGTAATATTATAGTAGAGCCCGGATACTTTTATAATAACATCCGGACTATAAAATTATGAAAAAGAATGTGGTGCTGTCTGCCAGTGTGGCATTAGGTGTTGAAACTGGCAGCGAATGGTTGTTAAAATTAAATAATTTAAGTTAATCCAAAATCCTTTTAATACAAAGGCGTCCGCGCAATCGAATCGGGATGGTAATGGTAATGTTATCTAATAGTTTTGTTTTAATTAAGTTTAAATTTATGTAATGTGTGTGTTTCTTGAGTTTACATTTTTGAATATCTGTCTTTTGGTGTTTATATGGTTTTCTATGGACTATACGCGAACATTCTCGTGAGTTTAAATTTTTTTTTGTGTGCGCGAACGAGACTATTTCGCGATTTTTTTTGGCGAGACGTTTCATAGAAATTTTCTCAGTATGTCTGAGGAAAATATGCAAATTTTGAAGTGCATATTATCACGTGTTGGTAAACTTTCTGCCCGACGCTCTCATCGAATTGCTAGATATATTCAACGAAGCTGCAGAAGAAGTGATGTAAACCATGTTCCCTGCGTATCCGCGATACACCATATTTGTGCGATTAACTAACTTACTATTGATCGAAGGTCTGCGAGCGTTACAACAATTACATTTAAATCAGTTGATTCGCACTCAAGGTGTGGCCATGTCTTCGACATCGGTTTTGCCTAATTTGAGTCTCGTTAAGGATGACAGCGTTAAAAGCCAATTCATTTTGATACCATTTGTCAAAAATCTGAACGAAGCAGTGATACCGGGTTTGTGTCCCGAATGTCAGCGTTCTGGCTCTTTTTCTATAAATATGGAATAAACTGTGTATAATAATTATCAGCGAATCTCTATTCAAGAGTATCCCGTAAAAATGGCAGCCGGAGGTAATCCTCGATCAAAAGATGAGATACTTTTTGCGAATTGTGTGATTTGTGTCGTCCCGCACAAGAAATTAAGTTAAAAGGAGTTTACACTAACTCTTACGATGGTTCGTTTAATATATTAATCGTTTTTCTCGAATTCTCCACACTAATTATGGCAAATCATATTCTCAAAAAGGATAATTGAACGTCAGTGACTATCATATTGACAGACTCAACGTTTTGAATATATTAGATTTATCTAAAGATTAACGGATTTCGGAATGTATTTTTGCGTCTATGGCTCCGTCGATATATGGCCATAAAAATGTTAAAAGGGCGCTCACGTTATCTTTATTTGGCAGCGAATCAATAAATTCAAGGGCAGAAGCATAGAATTAAGGTGATGTCAATATTCTTATATGTGACGATCCTGGCACAACAAATTCACAGTTTGTGATGTATATCACGAAAGTAGCGCCACGTGCACGTTCACGACAGGACGTCTACCGATAGTAAAGAGGAGCATGCGGTTGACGTTGTATTTAGAGGTTTTCAGCCTTATTTGGCACAACTTATTATTCATTTTAATCCTAGAACTTTCGCTGAGTACAAAAAAAGGCAAATTTGTTTGAACGTAGTTTGATATCAACCCAAGAGGGTTATCTAATTAAGAATAAGGGTATGAGGTAATAAGAATTATTTTTTATTGTTTATTTAAAATTAACGAAATTCTCGATGCATCAGTTATATTTATGAAAAATTAAAAACAAATTTAATTGCAAACTTTTATCAATACCATAAACATATAAACTTGTTATAAAGTTATCGTGTAAATCAGAACTTATTTTAAACATTGTTGACTAAATAAGTAGTTTGCCAGTGGTTGTCTTTTATACGCCAGTCAGTTTTGTTGTAAAAAAGTTATTTCTAAATCTAACAATGATAATTTAACTAATATTATTCTTTCAGACATAAAACATCGAAATAAAAGAATTGTTTTAAATATAATTGAAGATTTTTAAGATCGCGCTTTATGCGCGAAAGGAGAAATGCGCCAGTTCAAAGGTTAATTTGAAAAGCACATTCATATAGAGCTCACTTTCTTATAGTTAACACTTTAGTGGAAAAACAGGATAAAAACAACCCCGCAGTGTCTTAAAACCTTTGCAACTATTTTTTGGGTCGAAATAATTTCCTGAAATTTGATGTATTCTTCGAATATATACACACTAATAATATGGTTATTTTTTATGAATTTTCTATAATACATTTATTTATATTAATATGTTTTTAACTTCGAGTTTTATCGTGGGTAGAGTTTATCCCGTATTACCTTAAATGGATGGCAATGTTAATCAATGGGGTTTTATACTCTATACTGTTTTAAGCGTTAATAAATTATTGGCTGGAAGGGTAATTGACTTTATTACGAATTAAGCGCGAATGGAAGTTTATTTTTTAACACAAAATACTTACTACAGTTTGTGTGCATAGCAATCATATTGTCGGTCTTTTAAGTTCACTTATCATCCTGGAATACTTTTTACATTCTTTTAATCCTTAATAAAATATTGGCTGGAATTGAAGTTAATTTTTTATCCCGAAACACTTTATACATTGGGTTAAGCGTTTATAAATTATTGGCGTAACAAGTAGTTCACTTATTATCCAGAAATACTTACAAAATTTCTTTAGCATAGCAAAGATATTGTAATAAGGTCACTTTATATTCAGAAATTCTTTTTATTTTTGTAAGCGTCTAACTGTTAGTGATGTATGTAAATTTAATAATTATCCCATAATACTGTATGATGGTTGAGTTCAATATATTATTTTGGATTTATGCACTTAAGGTAGTGTTTATATATTAATAATGATGGGTAATGCGGTACCAAAGTTATGGTTAAGTTAAACCCCATAATATTCAAACTTAAAAAAATTTGGTATAAACTCTGAAGTGTTAAACTAAGCTTAAATTTAAAAAAAGATCTCAAAATAAAATACGTTGAAACTTAAGTGGTCGAGCTAGTGCAGACACACACACCGACGAAAGGAAGGACAAACGGACAGTGTTAAAATCATAAGCTGGCTTTTGTACAAAAAGTGAATTAAGATATCCTAACACATGAACGTTATATAAATTCTGAAGTTAATAAGAAAGCTAGATTAATAGAAGTAAGCCGATTTATTGAATAGAAATAGAGCACTCTTATAGTGAGATCAGATTTTATACGATGAAGTCTAGAGCAACATAAACACAAGTATTTGAAATAATTATCAAAAAAATTAATTAAAGTTTTGTTAACCATTTTCGGTTTATGCTCCAACTTTGAATGTATTAATAAATAATACCAACGGCAATTTGTAAGTCATGTGTATGGTTGATTTTTGAAGAATCATTAAAAACAATTCACATTGAAACATTATTTAACAACGGACTAACTGATGATTTTAAATATAATATTTGTGAAATCAATTATAGAAAATCGTATTTGTGCAGAATCAGTCATAAAAAGTAAACACAATGCAAAAAACCAACCTTTTTAAAGCTAGTAGTTTCCTATAATTCATCCTTTGTTAAAAAATTTGATTTAGAGGAAACTATTAGTATTGTCATGTTTGCCATTTATGAAATCGGATTATCAATTAAAAGAGATAATCAGTTTGCTAAAAAGGAAGCGTTATTAATGAACAAATATCTATAGAAATATAAGTAAGTAATTTACAACTATCAGATGTTTATACATTCACTGTTTAATAAAAATTGAATAGAAATCTCTGCTAACAAACGCATTAGATGAATAATACAGTTAGACAGTTGTGTGTTTTGAACCTGTTAAAAATCTCAATGAATCACCATTGTACATATTCCCAGAATAAACTTGTCAACCAATACTAGTTAAATCAGCAAAAAGAGTAAACAGAAGATAATATAATATTTGACAAAGATAAAAACCATGAAAAAGTATTAAAAAGCAAACCTAATGAATTAATACAATAAAAAAAATAAGTTTACGACTGTTATAAATTCTGAAATGTTGATATAGCATCTTAGCCATTATGACTGTTAAGTTTAAAGAAAGTACTAGAAATGTAACGCCAGATTGGTATACCAACTAAAAAATGTGTTGAGTTTAGTTTTAAGTGATTAAAAAGTTATTTAAAGTCTTAAATACTTTGTGGCCATAATTTTAAGATTAGTTTTAAATAGTACATTTAAAACATTTTATAAATGTTATAACAAAATAATTTGAATTTTTTCTATTATTTCTGCGAATACGAGTCATTTAGCATTTCTATTTTTTTTTGCAAAGCTGTTTATATATTAAAGTCATCGGAGTTTTAGAACAATATTATTTTATTATAAAAGATATTTAATTTACACACACACACAACACATTAGACGTGTAGCTACATCTCGACAAAGACTGAATTACAAAAGCATAGCAACTCATATATAAACCTTAAATTCTTATTACACAATATTAGTTATTGATAACAATTTCTTATTTATAATTTCATTTCCTTTAAATATAAAATCCTTAAATAAATGACTACAATATGTTGTAATGCGGTAATATGTGTTAGTGTGTAGAAAAACTTAGGAAAATAAATACACGTCCTTTTTTGATGAGTAACTAAGTTGTCATAAATATCCTGTCCATGTCTAATTTTTGTAAGTGTTGTAATGCGGTTATGTTTGTAGGTATTTGAAAAAATTAACAAAATCGATATAAGATAATTTTATGGTGACCATTTAAGAGGTCACATATATCCTGTCCATGCCTTGTCTAATCAATTCAAATAAAAAATTTTAGTTCAAGAGTTTAAGATCGAGCATAATTAATCAAAGTTTGATTCGCATAACTGTTGTAATGCTTATGATAACTAAAAGGCTTATTGTTTATATAAATGTAAAGATATATAATATAACAATGGTGACAAGTTGAGGGCATTACTATTGTTCATTCTTGTTTATCTTTAAGTTAAAAAAAGTATCTAAGTTAGCACAATACCATTGGCAATTCTTGTTTTATTTCTTTTATATTTTTTTAAGTAAAATTTTATAAATAAAAACAATTTTAAAAAGTTTTAATTAATCTTATAAGTTACTGGCATTTTATTAATATGATTAGCAATTTAACTATCTTTAAATTTTAACTCTTGTTATGTTTTCTTTATCATTAAAATTGAATTGCATGTGAACGTAACTTTAAAAAATTTGGAAACAGACCAAAAATTCTGATTAATGGTTATTGATGAGTAAACGCAAAAATAAATTAAATTTGGTGAAATTAATTGTCAAGTTTTAATGAATTTTCAAGAACAATATTTAATTATCATTTAAAATAAACTTTGAAAAAGATTGGAAGAAATAGAAGATTAAGATCAAAATTATTTCATGCCATTATTATTATGAATCAAAATATGAAAACGATTAAATTAAAAACTGCCTTTTGTAAACATTTCCAATAAATGTAAGAACAATTTTTGTTATATTGAATAAAAGGATAATTAAATATTGATATACAGTTTATATATCTATTAAAACATACAATATATGCCGTAATACTTTTCACAAATAAATAAAAAAATTTTGATTTGATATTATAATCAGGTTAATAATAGGCAATTAAATAAACTTAATTAAATTTTAGTTTGTTAAAATTAGTTTAAATTCTTCAGAAAATAAGATAACTATAAAAAAACCTTTATGCAACTATTTAAGAAACCTTAAACCGAATTATCATTGCAACTAAGTGCTAATGATAATACAAAAAATGAGAAAATATTAAAATATTTTATAGTTAAACAAGGTCGAAACGGGCATATTATCTGACTTTGCGATGCAACAAAGTTGTGACTCATTCAAAAGTTAACAATTTTTTATTTAAATCATAATAAAAATTAAATAATCTCCAAAAAAAATCATAGGGATCGATATCTGGGTTACTGCTATAGTAATCTTCTTCATTACTACTGTCCTATAGAATAGCTTCTAATTCCTCTAATGTGTAATCCTCAGGGGTGGTGAAACAAATAAAACCTCAGGCTCAAAATTTCTATCGTTTTTGGCTCTATTCCGCGAATTGAATTCATTTACAGACATTTTCTTCTCCATCAATTCTATCGCATTGTTTAAAATTCTTTTCGGAATCAATCCACGAACTACTGATTTACAGATTGGACATTTGCTATTAATTCGACTACTGTTATTGATGCAAAAACGTCAATTTGTGTTACAGCAGTCAGAGATAATGGTGGGATCAATAAACAGTTCGAGACATATGAAGCATTTTAGCTTATTGGATATTTCGTTTGCAAACACATTTAACTCTAATCGCTTGAACGTAACGTGTAACAATATAATTATGTTGCAAAAGGAAATGGATGGAATTATTATTTCTTTTCTATTTTAAAAAACTGTTGTGAAAAAAATTATATAAATTATTCATTATATAAATTAGAAATAAAAGATTATTAATCATAAATATATTGTGAAAACAACCTTTTTATAAATAACAATTTTTTTAACAAAAATTTATTAGTAATCGTTTTAAAAAGAAAAATCTTCGGTTCGATTATTTTGAAAATTTGAGTGTTTTTTTTCGGTTTAACATACTCCAAACAGTTGACTGCTTTAATATAACTGCAGAGCAACACTTTATAGTTGTTTTAAATGCTATTTTTATCATATCTTAACACTAAGCAAACAAACACATGCTATTCCAAAGTAACGGCGCAGCATATTTTTTGTTGTAACGCTGTTACACTTTTTGTTGTTACTGTAAAAACGTATATAGTGAAAAATGCATCAATTTAGTAATTTATGCAGCAGTGTAGTTTGAAATAACGTATGTGTTATGATAATATCAAGGCAGGAATCAATGAGTTAACAATAGTGCCATTTATTAAATGTGTATCAAAGCTGACAAAAACTTTTAAACGAGACTACATTTTACGCTCCTTCTTCAATAACCTTAAAACGTTTGTGAAAACGTCTAAAATTTCTTGAACCAATTAGTATTTGTGTAGAAAATTTGGTTTTTTATATCTATTTATAGAAACATTAAAGTAGTAAAACATGTCCAGAAGCAATAGGTAAGACGATTAAATGAGCCAAAAATGAAGTGTGCTTATATCCATTTGATAGTGAAACATTGTTCTATGTGTTAATAATTTACAAATTAACAACAGCTCATCAGGAGGTGGCAAATGGACAAACAGATTGCACTTTAGTTCGGATGCAAACGTAATTTACCTTATAAAAGTTGATGTTCTCTCATTGAAGTCTGATTTGTCACTAATGAGCAAAATTTTGGAGAAAACTCTCTCAAGTACTGTTGCAACAATAAACTTAAAAACTTAAAAAATTAAATAACTTAAAAAAGTTTTAAGCTATTAATATTTTATTACTAATTACAATTAGTAATTTAAAAAAATTAATTTTTTAATACATTGTTGCATGTCGTTATCTGACGATATCTGTCGTTATCTCTTATAGTCTGTTATTATGTCGTTATCTGTTACTATCTGTCATTATCTGTTTAATCTGTCATTATCTGTTGTTAACTGTCGCTATCTGTTTGTCTATTTTCAAGCTTTTGTGGCACTTTTTGAAAATATATTTTTCTTTTTTTTATTATTAGATCAAACTGATAGGTCAGAATTTTTTTTTACCATAAGAAATTTGATAATTCCCATTATTTGAGTAAAGAACAAAATTCCCTGATTAACATAAGAAAAATGTAAAATCCCTTTATAAGAGTAAGAAATTGGTAAAACCCCTTTATTAGTTAAAAAAATGGTAAACTCCCTTTATTAGAGTAAAGATATAAATCCATTAAGTAATATAATTGTCTAAAGACAAAGAAACATATCACTATAGGATCACTATAGCGTCACTGCCAATTTATTGTCACTATTGCGTCACTACGCATCTATTGTCACAATAGTATCACTATAGCGTTTCTGCGCATCTATTGTCACTATATTATCACTAAAGCGTTACTATGCATCTAATGTTATCTGTCGTTATCGGTTATTATCTGTTGTTATCTGTGGTTATCTGTCGTTATTTGTCACTATCTGTCAATATCTGTCGTTACATGTCGTTAAATGTCACTATCTGTTGCATTCTGTTGTTATCTGTCACTATCTGTCACTATCTGGCTATCTGTCGTTATCTGTCGTTTTCTGTCGTTTTCTGTTGTTATCTGTTGTAATCTCACGTTATCTGTTACTATCTGTTACTATCTGTCACTATGTGTCTATCTGTCGTTTTCAATCTTTTTATATCGTTATCCGTTGTTATCTGTTGTTACCTGTCGTTACCTGTCACTATCTGTCGTTATCTGTCCTTATATGTCGTTTACTGTTGTTATCTATTGTTATCTTCACTCTCTGTCACTATTTGTCGATTTCTGTTGATATCTCAATATCTGCCGTTTTATATTGTTATTTGTCATTATTTGTCAATATCTATCAATATCTGTAACGTTCTGTCGGTATATCTTTAATAGGGATAATTTGAATAATTATACCTCTAAAATATTTTTGTTTAATATTGTTAGTAATAGTTCACTGTTTGCGTAATGTTCGAATTTAAGTTAATAGAACTTCTTTGTTTACATTACACGAGACATTAAAATATCAGTTGTAATTTACGAGTCTTAATAATAACATTTAAAATTTTTGTGGTTTTTGATTTAATAATTATGTCTGTATCTAAAAGAGTTCGATGGTCTGTAAGCGAAGATAAACTGTTATTGGAAAATGTTAAAAATTATGGTAAAAACTATTCGATGTTTGGGAATCTATTTCCTGGAAGAACAGGCTAGCAATTGCAGTCACGCTTCAATTATTTAAGTGAATCGAAAAAACAGTCTTAAAGTGTCTCATAAGAATTGATTAACAATTTGTTGTGTTCAGTGTGTTTCCACATTTTCATTCAGCCGAAAGCGTTAGGATATGGACAATCTCTTTGTTTTAGCTGTGTTATCAGCATTGACCAAATAAATTTGATTCCATTATCTCCATTATGCCGTAAAGAGATAATATTCCAATTCAATGAAATTTGCTTAACTTATGTCATCGAAACAGTATTAAAGACTTTGCTCATTGTTCAACAGACGGCTTACCAATTGGAATCAAACCAGAGACTCGATTATCCTATTGAACCAACATTTAATCCAACTTATTTTGAATAAGAGTTGTGGATTAAAAATAGTAACACTTTATAAACATTACTACATATTGTGTTAAAAACTTTAAATGAGTTATAACTTAAATTTAGTTTTTGAGCTAATGTTCATATTATATGAAAGTGGAATGTAATACGTATAGTAAATATACACAAGAAATAAAATAATCTCACTTTTTGTTGAAATTTATTATAACTCTTTAAGCTTTGCTAAACACTTTCTTACCTATAGTTGCAATAATAAAATATGCCCGATTTCAAAAGGACAGATAGCACTTAGAAAAAGTTCACAGCGGAATCATTGATCCGCTGAGGCCTTAGAATTGGTTTTTTTAATATATAGTTATTTAATATATATTTTTTAAATTAACAAAAATTGGTATATTAAATATATATGAGTTAAAATTATCTATAAAATTACAAATTCAAAGTATTAATGAAAACTTAGGTTTGCTCATTGGTGTTATTTTGGATGTTAGAACAAAATTAATTTGGATGTTAATTCATGAGAAATTAATATTTCCACTTACTTTGTTAAAAATTTTAATAATCCAGATTAAGCTGTCGGAAAATTTGAATATGGAATTTTGATAATTTTATTGCTCGACAATTTAACTTATAAGTTCGCATTGTTTGGACTAGACACTTCTTCATGCACTTTCATGTAAATATATAAAACACATAATGGTTATAATTCCTCAGCATTTATCTAAAATTCATTTAATGAATATGCAAAAATTTTAATCTACAAGAAAATCATTGTATATAAAAAACATTATTTGTCTGTTGTTTGTTTGCGATGATTTTTATAGGCTTCTTCTCGCGCAATTCCATCCATAAGGCACAAATCTCATTGGATTGAGCTTAACAAGAGTAGTGCACATCAGGAGGGATCGAGGTGGTGGAAACTAACCTAAAAAATGTGAATAGAAAAACCGTTTCAATAGCACTATATCCTCCCCTCTCGAATGTCCAGCCACTCCTTACCTACAATAAAACTTTTATCTTGAAGAGTGGAGGTAAACTTAAGGGTTTTCGTGGTAGTGGGCAGCCCCTTACACATAATTAGTCCAAAAACTGGCTAAAAAAACCTTCAACACCTATATTATGCGAATCGCCTGAATAAACTGAGTAATATAAGTGTCACTGTAGGGGCTGGGCACCATTTCATAGAGAAGGTGTCAAAAAAAAATATTAAAAATACCCTTCACCACCTATCTCATTCGACTATACTGAATAAGCTAAGTTAAATAAGGGGTTACTCAAAGTCAAGGCGCCCCTCATATAGGAGGTATATATAAAAAAGTTAAAATACCTTTTAATACCTATATTATTCGACTCATACACACATGCATACACACATTCATACACACAATCACACACACTGTCAAAAGCCGGTTTAGTTCGACATAGAAGGGTACAGTAAAACATAAGTGGGTTAGACAGACATGGGCGGGTGGAGTCAAATTACAAAAACGTAAGCAAAACACGCCCATTCATATTGGGCTTTTTTTCTAGTAAAAAAATTAAATTCAAGTTTATATTATTTCTTAGTTGCTCTAATTGCTTCTATTAAAATTAAAATAAAATCGAGTTCTTGTAATTGGCGTAATTTTAAGTTTAAAATTTTTTTAACCTTTAATTTCTTATAATTAAAAAAATATATAAAATACCGTGTTACTTGCAATTTAACAATTTTATTACATAAATAACACTTAAAAAACATTTGCAAAAGTGTTATAAGCTGCAACAATTCTATTAGATTTCAAACCCATTTATAATATGTTAAATTTTTAAAAGTTTTTGGTGCTTATTAATAAATTTCATTTTTTGATATTTTATTTTATTTTTGCTATCTTATGCTTCTTTTATGTTTAAAATTTATATTTTAATTCTATTTTGTTTCAGCTTTCAAAATTAAATTAAATGTCTGTATACAATTGCGTTTTATTTTTTCGGTTTAGAAGTCTATAATGAAATTATGTTCGAAGTGATTTCAATTTAAATAAATTAAATTTTTCCTCATTTTTTCTCATCCTGTTTCAGAAATATTGTAATATGGGTTAGTGGTGTGCTTTTTGACAATTTTACATTAATCTGTTATTAGTACTATTTCATTGGCTGATCAGTTTTTATACATGACCTGTTATTTCTTAACTTTTTTTATGTTATTAATCATTTATGTGTGCTCGTGTATAGGGAATAATGTACGATTTAATAATAAAGGAATTTAACAATAGCGATAGCAATGTTTGTCTAATAGTCTTGTTTCCATGATGATTTGAATTCAATTGTATTTCGATTTAGATTGTAAAAATTTAATTATTTTAATTGCATTTTGATTTAAATATTTTTTACTCTTTTTTTAAGATTACATTTCCATTTACATTTTTAATTTCCATTTTATTTCAATTTCATTTCAATTTGCATTTTATGGAACGCATTAATTTGAATGATGTATCAACTTCAATTAATTGAAATAGAAATGGATATTATATGAACATTTCAATTTAAATTTTCAAAAATTGTGTGCCACAGATGGCAATATCATCGATTTTTAATTATATATAAGGCGATCACGCCATTACTCTCTCTCTCTCTCTCTCTCTCTCTCTCTCTCGTGTTGTCTCTAACACGCGTAAACACGCATTTGTAATCATTTAGCGCATTTGCTCCTCTTTTCGTAATTATTTTAACGTATTTCCTAATTAAACGCATTTAGTCGTATAAAATTTTGAACTAAACATTTATTGACACCTTTTCTCCTTCAAACGGATCGCCCATCGTCTCAATTTGGCGCAGTCGGCAGTATATACGAAATTTAATTTTATAATTCGCTGTTAACTTTACGAAATAGTCAGTCAACAGTTCTACCATCACATGAACTTTTGTGTATTAGTCGAACCAAACCAGCGGTCACAGTAGTTACGGACAGTAACGCCCCTCTACAATCGCTAACGATACAAGTGAGTAATCTCACTGATCTTTTCGCAAATGCAAATTTATATAAAAACAGTCTTAAAATTGTCAAAAATTGACAAAATTTTTAAACATCTGAACGGGATATTCCTTTTTTATACTAACAATTCGAACAAATCGAGTAAAAATAGCCAAAAAACAGAACAAATATTCTGTTTTCATTGTAAATATAAAAACTTATAATTTACAAATAGAATTAATTATTGGCTTGTTTTATGTCAATATCTGAAATTATAAGTAAAAATTTCAATATTATGGAAAATGTTATAAACTAATGGTTGGGAACAAACGTAGAGAGCGCGATACTAACTGAAATTAACTCTTCAAAGTGAGATATTATGACCGTATCGATCTTGTAATAATTTTAAAGCATTAAAATAAATACAAAATTTAAAGTAAAACAAGAACGACATAATGTTAAAATGTAAAAAATTGGTCAATAATTGTAAAAAATATGCAAAAAGTAGATAATAATTGGAAAAATAAGGCAAAAATTCCTAAAAAAGGCTAAAATTTGGAACGGGATTTTCCGTTTTTATATGAAAACAGTCTTAAAATGTAAAAAATAGACAAAGTTGATTAACATCTGAACGGGATGTTACGTTTTTATATTAAAAATTTGGACAAATTTGATAAAATCGGGTAAAAATAGTCAAGAATCAAAACGGGATATTCCTTTTTATAGTAACAGTTTGAGCAAAAACGATAAAATCGGCTAAAAATAGACAAAAATCAGAACGGGATATTCCGTTTTCATTGTAATTATAATGACTATAATTTTAAAAATTGAATTGATTATTGGCTTGTTTTATGAAATTATAAGAAAAATTCAATTTTATGAAAAAAAATATAAACTAATGGTTAGCAAGCGAACGGAGTGATCGAGCGACCAAATGCTTACAAAAATTTAGTTTTCAGATATTATTATCCTTACTAATTATAAAAGGAATGAATTTTCTCTATAAGCGACGTATCATAGATACAAATTATTCTTGAATTCAATATCGCGCTCTGTAACCGTTTACAGTATTTGCACATGCATACTAATGCAATAGTATGCATAACATTAATACTCGCGTTGACGCAATAATAACATATACAGAACACTGTATACGTCCAAATAATTAATAGAAACGGATTTATTAAAACACAAAATAAATTCACAATTTATTTAAACATTAATTTTCCATGCGAAGCATAGGATTCAAAATAGTCTTTTTATATTAAAAGCAAGAATGACACATTTATAGAGAGCTCACTATTCTTATAATGCATAATTATGTGCCAAATGTATTAGTTTTGTAGTCTAAATGGAAAAATTCAAAATTTAAAGTACCTATTATGACAATCATGAACTGTAAATAAAGTTTTATTAATAAGTTTTATATGTTATCATAAAAACGTTCCTACGTTATTGGATAATGTTCATCTGATAATTGTTTTAGTTCGCTTTCATTTAATAGAAATAAATTTTTTAAAATTACCCATTATGAGTTAGAATTTTTAAAAATCATAAAAACTACGATAAATTTCAATAAACTTAATTTCTTTATTATATACATATTCCAGTCAAATAATAATTAAAAAATTTAAAAAATCATATTATATATTTCGATAAACTTTATTAAACTTTTTTTCTTAAATATATTCAGATTCCTGCAAATTATTAATTTTGTATCTGTCACTATCTTTGTTTTATCGTTGCTATCTATCGATATCTGTTAAACCTTTTTGTTATCTGTCACTAGTTTTGATTATTGAAATACGCATTTATTTTGTTTAATTGAAATGGAATTGTCCTTTAAATATGAAATTTTTAAAAAATGCAAATTAAAATGCAATGAAAATAAAATGAAAATTAAAAATATTAATCGAAAATTAATCTAAATATCAGTATAAAAAATATGGAAATCTAAATGCAATTGAATTAATTAAATTTTTAAAAATTGAAATAGAAATAAAATTGAAATCGAAAAACTCTTATGTAAACAATAAGATCTGCCACTATCTGTAGTTTTTTGATTCTACATATTCAACATGTTTATCCGTCTGTACTTCTTTATCCTTAGCTCAATGTTAAAAGTTTGAAGTTAAAACCCTTACGTTCAGTTTGTGAATATTTATAATGCAATCGATTGCTGTCGTTGTTATGTGGAGTCTAATGATCTATATTTATGAATCGGGAACAATAAGTTTGTCGTTAACGAAAAAATGTTTGCTATGCTATGTTTTTGGGCCAATTACTGCCTCGTTTTTTGTTGTTGGCAATTTGTTTTCGCTTTCTATATTCTTCTTTTTTGTTTGCTCTGTGACCCAACAAATTGAAAGATTAGGGTCAATTTTTGCTAAATAAAGGGTTTATTTTACTTTAAGTTAACATATTTCATTAACGGCATTTACTCTTACTTTACGCTATAAATAAATTCAAGACACATTCATACTTAGCTCACTTTTTTGTAGGTTAATAAGAACTGATGTCAAAAATATACGAGTTTTAAAACAAAGAATGCAAAATGCCAAATCCCTTTATTAACTTAAGTTATCGATAAAAATAGATAAATGTCTAAAATTTACAAAATATATATATATTTAGTGTAAACGGTTAACGCATTAGTATTATAAAATTTTATACTTCAAAATTTTAGTAAATGATTTGATTAATATTTAAATTTACATAAAATTTAAATATTTTAAAATATTTTTACAACACATTGAAATTTTGAAAGTATAATAAACATAAATATTGAATTTCTTTAAATTTTATTTAAGTTATCGTGTGTGGCCAAATATGTACAATTAATTTTAAACACTTATTAAATTAACCAAACCTTTATTTAATAATATAATTTTAAATTTATTATTACAAATATTATTAGCGACTTTTAGCGGACTAGCTATAATTTTTAAAATTCAAGTACAACAATAATTGCCCATAATATCGGAAGAATATTTTGTGAGCTTTTTATTTTGTCCAAAATTTGAAAAAAATTGTTGTTTAATTAGTAAATCTATATTAAATTGTTCTAATCTATATTAAAACAAAACTCAAAAGCGAAAGTAAAATAAAAGCAAAATTAAAATTTGAAAGTTAAACAACACTAGTTTTAAGTCCATTTTATAAAATGATAAATACAAAACTTTATGCCAAATATTGATGGAATAAAAGTTTTTACGCGATGGAGTGCGCAAAGTTTATAATAAAAGTAATTAGAATTTGCTAATCTGATGTATTAAGATTTTATTTCTATATATCTCTAATTTATCTATGAAAGAATTTTTATTTCGTCTAATTCTGATATTAAATAGTCTTTCCTATTAATATTTAAGAAAATAATAAACTTTAATATAAATAATGAAAAATTTGAACATAAATTATTATCATTAATAACTTTGTAAGAACTGATAAAATGATAAATTTAGCTGAATTGGTAAAAGTGTAACACTTTATAATAAATACCATTCCTTTGATTAACTTTTGTATTATTCATTGAGGTATCCATCCTTGTAAGGTATTCTTTAGAAGATTGTTACCCCATATGGTTTTTCTCTAGAATAAAATTTTATTATTATAGACATATTTATAAAAAATTAATTTTTACTTAATACATTAACTGATTGTAATAGTAATTATATGCTAATATAATATAAATTACAAAAAACACCGCATGTATTAAAACGTACCCTAGATTATAGCTGGAAAAGAATTTGTAAAACTTTTATCCGATTTTATTGTACTTGGATAAATCAAATTTTAGAAAGGGCTTAAGATTTGTTAAATATTTTCTGTAAATCTTATTTACTAACATAATTTTAATTTTCTGATAACCGGTATTCTATTTATACATTGCATTAAACAGGAAAATTAATGTAAAATGAAATGTAACTTGCATTATAACAGAGATCGAGGATGCAAGATATGTTACGTAACAGAAAGTTAGGACTCAGTTGTGACGGCTATATATTAGATTCATATCTGTTTAATTACGCAACAAAGCTTTTACAGCTCACTTTGTAAAAGTCAGCTATTGTATTTGACATATCCATATGGCTGGAAATTGTATAACAATCAAAATGTTAGCTCCCATAATTCTTGTAAAAATGAACAAAATTTAGTCAAAACTGGTTTTTATAGTACCAAAATAGGGCCTAATTTGGAAAAAAATAACTAAATATTTTTGACGGTTCAAAACAAACTTGTCATTTGATTTCTGACTTCAAAACGTATATCGTTGGCCAAAAATTAATAATATAGTTTATAGAAATAACTTCATAGTCACTCAGTAATAGCAATAACAAAGCTTTAATGAGCATTATATTAATTTATTATATTATTATAATATTTAGAACTATTATATTTTATTATATACACAAGTAATGATTACAAGTATGCTCCACTTAACTGCTTAAAACTTATTTAAAATTAAGTAACCAATTTATTAAGTATTTATATTTCATTTTAGAGTTTTAAAATAAGACAAAATAAAGATGCAACTTAATTAAAATATAAGAGACAACACGAAAAAAGAGAGAATGAGTTATGGCGTTATCGCTTATCTGTAAAAATCGATAATAGTGCCGTCTGTGGCACAATATAAAATTAAATAATTTTTATACTTTAGTTTTAAATTAAAAATAAATTAATATTATTGAAAAGTTTTTTATAAATCATTATTTAAGTTGTTTTAAGTAAATATATATTCAATATTTTAGCTTTTTAACCTTAAAAATAATAATATTTTAAGTTTCTTACTTATGATGACATTCATGAAAGATTTTATATGGATTTAATACCATTAAAAGCAAAGCCTAAACGATTGCGGATAAATATCGTTCGTGAATTGCTTTATACTAAGCAATAAGAGCCTTATTTTGTATTTAATACCGTTGCAGACAAAATAAAACAATATTATCTGTTTGTTGTTATGAAGAAATAAAAAATAAGAAAATCTGAAGTTTCGCAAATAAAGTCAACAGAGTTCGGATAGACATTTCAAATACATTAGCTCGAATTTTCAAACCTGAGATAAAAAACTTCTTAAATAATTTATTCAAAGTTTTATATTACGGAAACTAAAAATTAATTGTTTAATTTATGTTTCTTTTATAAAAAAACTTTGTGAGTTTTAATAAAAAACATAAAAATAGGGTTAAACAAGTATCCTAATTCAGTTGATCAACCTCAGTAAAAAACACGACAAATAATTGATCCATTTGTAATATGGGACAAAAATAGTCTATATAACAAATCTTAGGTTAAATGAATAATTACAGTTTTTATGTTATTTTTTTGAAATTTGAACCATTGTATCTAAGGTAATTAAATACCCGTAACTGTAAACTAGCGTTATAGAATGATTTTTGACACTCTTTTACTTTACCTAAAATCTCGAAACCTTACAAGTTCAATTAAAATTACAGAATAATAAAAAATTAATTCATAAGATGTTTCAAATATTAATTATCATAATATTTAAAAAAGTTTTAAATAACAATGGTATTTGGTATGAGTTGTTAGCCGCTAATTGTTGCATCAATTATGAGTTAATCTATTTTGTTTAAACCTTTATTAATTCACATTAGAATTAGATCTTAAAATGTTTAAGATCTAGTTTTATACAACTTTAAAGATAACTAGAAATTTATTAATAAACTTAGTAAGACATCGACGTAATTAAAAATATATTTTCTAATTTAATTAGTAAAGAATTGTTATTAAATTACTTGCTTTGGCAATGAATGTCCTAATTTGTTGAATCGACTTCCAATTTAACGTAAAATTAAACTTAATTATTCATATATTATGATAGTTCATAATAATAAATTTCAATAAATCTCGAATTATTTAATTAAAAATTAATCAAAATATTACATGAATTCATAATTGTTAGTTATAATAACATTTAATTAACTCTTTTTCCTAAAATAAACATTGTTTCCTAAATTAGGTTTTGTTAATAAATTATGGAAATGTCTGTTTTAAATGTCGCAAACTAATTAATCAATTTGTATTTATAAAAATTATAATCATAAATAGTCATTTGATAACGATTAACCATTAATGCGTAATAAAGATTTTTTTATATGATTTGCTGTTTATAGATATAAGTAGAGATGAGAAATTAGGCTGAGCCTAAGGTTGCACGGAAAGCTGTAGGCTGATAGGTTATTTCATTACGTAGGCTGTAGGTTAGGCTCAAAAATATTCTATAGGCTTAGGCTAAGGCCAGCCTATTTTTGTATAACCTTAGGCTTTGGCTGTAGGCTCGATATAAAAAATAATTTTTAAATTAATATATCAAATGTATTAGCAATACTTGAAACATAAAATTATTGATTTTCTCTATAAGATAATTTTTTTCATTAAACTTATTTATAGTTTAATTAGAATTACGTTATTAAATCAAGCTTAGAGTTTAGTCCGCCTATTTTTGTTGTAGTCTGTAGGCTCCTGTAAAACCTGTAAGCTTAGGCTCTAGGCTGCAGCCTAAGAATACAAAAAAACATAAGCTATGGCTGAAGGCTTAGCCTAAGCTAAGGTTAGGCCAACTAAATCTCTCATCTAGATATAAGTAGTGTTGTTTCCATTTCTGAAAATCGAAATTGAATTGTAAATATAATTTGCATTTTAATTTCGATTAATTGGAATTGAAATGTCATTTAAATTATTGCATTTCAAAAAATCGAAATAGAAATGCAATTAAAATCAGAAATTTTTAAAAATGTAAATTAAAATGCAATTTAAATTAAACGAAAATTTAAAATAAAAATTGAAATGCAATTTAAATTATTGTAGTTCAGATTAAAAATATATATATTTTTTAACTTATTTTATTTGGTATCAATGTTATATTATGTTGAAAAAATAAACCCGTTGAAATGTATTTTTGAAAATCGAAATAGAAATGTAAATATAATAAGAATTTTTATTTTGATTAATTGAAATAGAAATGTCATTTAAATTATTGCATTTTAAAAAATCGAAATAGAAATGCAATCTAAATAAAATAAAAAATAAAAATGTAAATCGAAATGTAATCGAAATAAAAATATAAAAAATATTGAAAACGAAATGCAATTGATTTAATTAAATTTTTAAAAATCGAAATGGAAATACAATGGAAATCGAAAAACTCATATGGAACAACACTACTTATTAGTATATAGTGACTTTAAAAAAGTTAGCTTTTATTTATTGTTATCATTGTCATCAATATATCATGCAACTAGACGACACAATCATAGAGAGCTAACTTTTTTATAGTTTTATCTAAGTTCATAATTAATTTGAGAAATACATTAACATTTAATCTAAAGTTTTCCAAAATTTTAAAATGGAACATAACTCTAATAAAAAATACGCTGTAACTAGTGAATGCACCTAGATGGACAGTTGAATAGAAATGGTTAAATCCATAAGCTCGCTCTATTTTCAAGAAAGTGAGCTAAAAAATTAAGGTGATTTATTAAGGAAATGAATTTGATAACCAAATATGACAATAATAATCAATAATCTTTTTTATAGTGTTGTATAGTAATCATGGTATAAGAATAGGAATAGAATAGAAATGCACGAAAAATGACCGAAAGAATATATTTAGAATAGAATATAAAAACAAGAACGGCACAATCATAGAGAGCTCACTTTCGGGTTTATAAATTTTTTCATTCCGTGGTTATTCTTCTCTAAATGTGAAAATGCGAAGACCGCCAAAGACGGACGGATGGACATACTCAAATTCATAAGATCGCATTTGTCTATACAAAGTGAGCTTAAAATTATAAAAGAATAGAATACAAAAATTTATTTATAAAAGAAAATAATGGAAATATACTTTTAATTATAGTTATTTAACTTGCATTTTTTAATTTGTGGTTTAATATATAAAAACATTGGATTAGTAATAAGGACAGAATAGAAATGCATTTAAAATGACATGAAGAATAGGAATAAAATACAAAATGTTCAAAAAATTTAGGAATAGAATAGGAATAGGAAAAGAATAGAAATAATTTAAAAATTTAGGATATGAATTGGAATAGAATAGAAAATAATTTAAAATTTAAGAACAGAATTTTAATAGAATATAACTATAATTTGATTTTAAAGAATAGAAAATGAATAGAAAATAATTTGAAAAGTTGGTGTATAAACATCACTAGTTTTTGTTTTAAATTAAATTTTATAAAAAACGCATAATTATCTTCTATACTTTATAAGTTAGCTAAAAAGTTAAGTTCATTTTTTATTTTTTAAGTTTGAAGTTACTTTCAATTTAGCATGATTAGACATATCTAAAGACAAATTAAATACAGTTTTACTTGTTAACTTTGAAGTTATTTTGTTTGAAATATATTAATTTTATCTTTTTTACCTATAACATAAAAATGCGTATCATTCAAATGGGAAAAAACTTTTAAAATAAGGTCTGCTAAACTAAATAAAACAATAGTGTTCTCCTTATAAGTTTTTGTTATTTTAACAATATTTTCCTTAAATAAATTATGCATAAAAGATTAATCTTCAGATGTAAATAAGATCTTTTTATCTGACATTGACAGATATATTGATTTGGGTGTCTGTCCGTCCGTCCTCCGACCGTCTGTCCGTTTGTCCGCACTCTTAAACTAATTTAGGGATTTTGACTTAAGTTAATAAAAGGATTTTGATCTTAACTTAACAAATTGATTTTCCAAATTTCTTATGTTAATAAAGGGATTTTGAATTATGTCTTCAGTTTATAAAAGAATTTTTACATATTTCTGATTCTAATAAAATGATTTTACCAATTTCTTATTCTAATTAAGGAAATTTAACGATTTCTTATGTTAATTTTGGGATTTTAATATTATAAAAGCACTCAATAGTAACAAAATGATGAAAAATTTTCTCCATGTTGTGCTTAATAGGGTCAAAGATGGCCAAGATTTGGTTAATATCAGTAACGGGCAAAAACCATATCAAAATGAGCATAAAAAGGGGCAAAATTGACATTATTTGAGTCAAAAATAACCAAAATTGATTCAAAATAGGCAAATATTTCGTAAAAATAAGATTTAAACTTCAGTGTGATCTGCCGCTATTTGACATAAAAAGTTATTTCTAGTTTCAAAATGACAAAAAATGTCCCAAAACAGAAAAAATGGGCAAATTTAGGCAAAAATAACCAAAACTATAAACTAAAATGTGAGTGGCAGATGCCATTATTAGATGTTAAAAAGTAAATTTATGTCTCAAGATATACAAAAATTTGGTTAAAAAAAGGAAATCCTTGGCAAAATTGTTAAAAAACTAGATTAAAAGCGCAGGTTAAAAGAGCTTCGTGCAGGTTCGAAACTTAAGTGGCATCTGCAGCTAATGGAGATAGTATAATATAGAACACGAAATATTGAAATGGGTAGCGAGCGAACGGAGTGAACGAGCGACCATATAATAACTAAAACTTTGCAGTAAGATATTATGACCGTTTCAAGCTTGTTTGTTATTATAGTTTTTAGATAATATTTTTGCACATCTAATTAATAAGAAGTTTATTTCAATATCTTATAGTTTACTTTTACAAACTGCAGCCTAAAATTCTGCTTTAGTTTTCGAAACAGGAATTGGTTTCGGAGGATAACAAAAATTTTGTCGTTAAGATAAAATATCATAATTAATGTAAGTTAACTTTTTTTGTGACAAGTTAATAGACAATTAATTATTATATTTGTAAAAATTTTAATATATCTCTATTTATTACCTTGAAATTGTTTTAATTTTGTAATAGCTCAATTTTTGAATGAAGTTTAAAAAAGATTTTTTTATTTTAACTATAATTTATTTTACTTAAACTATCAAAAATTTTTAATCAGACCTCATTCCCAATAAGTTTTTGAATTATAGCAATTGAGTTGCATATCTCATTCGAACTTGAAGAAATATAATTAATTAAGAAGCTAACTAATTGTCAAAATATTAGATGAATTAAATGACCAGAAAATTGAAGAAACGATTGAAAAAGATAATGTGATTTCAAACCCAATGACTTGAATTTATATCAGTACGGCGAAAGCAATCGTCCACTGTCGAAATTTAAAAAAAACTCGCGGAAGAGTTATCTTTTCCGTTGATCTAAGGCGAAAAATCGAGATTGTAATTTAATTGCGATAATACTTGCAAACGGTATAATTGATCATTTGTTGCTTTTGAATAAAATTACAAAATTTTTCATAAAAATCTACTTTACTATATATAGCCAATAATAGTCTTTTATAGGGTAGATTAAATACGTTCTTAACAATAAAAGGATAGAATGTGGTAAAAACACATGAAATGTAATATCTTCCTAATTTTTGTTATCCAATAAAAGTCTACAGACGCACAGAGTTACAGACAGAGTTACAGACAGAGTTACAGACAGAGTTACAGACAGAGTTACAGACAGAGTTACAGACAGA